>OX453085.1:3117775-3314749 GCA_949699795.1 Spicauda simplicius
CAGAAATACCCCATTGAAGAAATCATTAATTGAAGTGAAACTTCTTTATCGGGGTTGGAAAAAAATTAGTGTAACATTTTTTCGTTACGCGCCATCTTTTTCTTATCCCTACCACGCGTGATATTAGATAGATTATTATAGATTAGATTATTAGATAACGTTTAATAAAAGCCTTTATTAAACTTTATCTAATTTAACTTTATTTAACCAATTTCTGTAAAGTTGCATATAGTAAATTATTTTTTGAAAAATAACGCCATAAAGAAGTTTCACTTCTTACGAGTGTACGCTAGTACACGCAGACATTTTTATTTATATTAACTATAAATTATTATCATCAAAAAAGGCTTAGTGTGATAACCAGACTGCAGTTATTGCCCTTTTAATATATTTTCATTACTACCTCCTTCATTAAAAAAAAACAAAACGCATTCATTTTTACCTGTATCGCCTTTAAAATAAGCGTTTTTGTGTTAATTAAATCGAAACACGATATATGTGTTTAAATAAAACCTTGCATTAATATAATGTTTTGATAAACCGGTCCAGCTGCTCTACATTCCGATACGTATCATTGTATATTCATTAAGTTATTAGTCATTATTAATTGTTATTACTCATAGGTATGTTATTAATGGTATTTGATTTGTATGTGGTTTCGATTTTGAAGAGCAATTATGTCGTAAGCGACATTCTTTTTCTTTTTTGTTTTCGAGGGGGAACCCTTCAAAAGGTACCCGACGCCGTGGGAGCGACGCAGGGTTATGTGGGATTTTTACCGCACTAAAACCTCGTGATGGCGGTGGTCGGCGCTACAAAGAGTACTCCGGGATCTCCAAAGGAACGCAACTGGAGTCCTCTGAGCGCGTTGCCCCATCGGGCTCCTTCCAGATGGGCGGCTGGGCCCACCGCTCCGTCTAGTCTTTACGACGGTATGCGACCACACATACCGCCGTCCTTCTCTGGATCGCCTGGCTGGACGGTTCAAGCTCCCACTCTAGCCGCCCGCCCCGGAAGCCCCTTTTACTCGCCTCTTACGACAGGCAGGAGATACCGTAGCCCTATTCTGATCCCGGAACTACAGGGACATGTCGTAAGCGACTTAGGGATAAAATTCTGGATTTGGGCAGCAGCCAATGTCGTCTTTACCATAAGGACATTTAACATTTAACAGGTGGTAGAACCAGTGTAGTTCGACCGGGGAGGTACCACCGCCACACCTATTTCTACCGTGAAGCATTTCTTGCGTTTCGATGGAAGGGTGTCGTGCCGGTACACTTTTATATGAGGCGACCATCTTAGTCCTCGGGAGTAGCAACACACCTGTGATTGACTTCAGATAGAACCCATGTTCTGTATGAAGTTGATTACAGATGTCCATGGGCGGCAGTGACCACTTACCATCAGGTGGACTGCATGCTCGTTTGCTACTTCAGCCAAATAAAAAAAAAAAAAAGCTCCCACTCTAGCCGCCCGCAACTCCGGAAGCCCCATTTAGTCGCCTCTTACGACAGGCAGGGGATACCGTAGCCCTATTCTGATCCCGGAACTACAGGGACATGTCGTAAGCGATAGGGACAAAATTCTGGATTTGGGCAGCAGCCAATGCCGTCTTTACCATAAGGACACTTGGGGCCAGTGCCCAGAGCGCCTCTAAGGACCCACAATTTCTCTCATATGTAAATACCAGCTGTACCCTGCATCTTCGCCCGCGTTAAAAAATCGATGTAACGATTGGCCAGTGGAAATAAGATGATCTCCCCGATGATCTTAAGAAACCGATGAGCAAAGCAAGCTTCAAAAGGAATCTTCGCGGTTATTTAATAGATAAATGTAGTTAATGTTATTGAAGACAAATATTTTTCTGTGTGTATGGACGTATTTATTATTATATTGTATGTATATATGTATTATATTTATGTACTTTTATATATATTTATGTATGTAGTATATATATGTGAATACCCGTATATAACTATATGTTTAAATATTTTCTGCCTTAATATTATTTTTTGTTATACCGCCTTCGATGTTTTTCTTACATCTTGAGGTTGACTGGCAGAGAATGCTTATAGCATTAAGTCCACCTTTGTACATTATTGATAAGGTACATAAACAATAAATAAATAAATAAGATATTCTCACACAATAGAGAGTGGCCTTTATGTTAATCCAGAGTGTCAGATAACTCCATACCAAATTGTATGAAAATCGCTCCAGCCGCTTAGACGTGACGTACACACACACACACTCACAAACTTTCGTCTTTTTATTATCAGTATGATAAAAAATACTTTGTTTAGGCCCGTTAGGTACATTTCGTGACGTTTCGGAGGAGCATAAACACTATAAATGTGACACAAGAATTTTTATGTATTAGATTTTATTAAAAGCAGATCATTTTTTTTATCTGACTGAAGCAAACGAGCATGCAGTCCACCTGATGGTAAGTGGTCACTGCCGCCCATGGACATCTGTAATCAATCTCGTGTGAAAGTGTGCGGGCAACCGCACCCTTCCTTCTCGCGCAAGAAATGATTTACGCTAGAAATAGATGTGGTGGTACTTCCCAGGTCGAACTAAACTGGTTCTACCACCTTGAAATTTTTTATCTCCCCTGTTATCCCTCCTTAACAAAGACCACTATGATACCCTTTTTTTTTGTTTTCGAGGGGGAAACCTTCAAAAGGTACCCGACGCCGAGGGAGCGACGCAGGGTTATGTGGGATTTTTACCGCACTAAAACCCCCCCGGTGGCCGTCCTCGGCGCTGAAAAGGAGGACTCCGGGATCTCGAAACGACTTCAACCGGAATCCTCCGAGTGCGCTGCCCCATCGGGCTCCTCCCAGATGGGCGGCTGGGCCCACCGCCGTCCTTCCTTCCCGGGATTGCCTGACCGAACGGTTCGAGCTCCCACTCTAGCCGTCTGCAACCCCGGAAGCCCCTTTTATTCGCCTCTTACGACAGGCAGGGGATACCGTAGCCCTATTCTAACCCCGAGGCTACAGGGACGCTCTATGACACCCTAATACTGCTTGTATAAGGCAGGAATTAATTCCCTCCCACTAAAGTCCTTGATTAAGCAAAGATTACTTTATCAGCCTTGACATTTATTAAACATGTGTTAAGTGGAGTACTTGATACAGGTTTTATCCATCTGTGGAGCGCGTTATGCGATAAAGTGACAGTAAGTGTGTCAAATACCAGAAACTAGTTGAATTCCGCAGCGTCGCCCGCGTTAACAAAAGTCGATTGTGCCGTGGGAATAAAATAAAATAAATAAATAAATAAAATATATAATAATATTTTTTTTCCACAGTAAAAAATTGCCTATATGTTAATCCAGAGTTTCAGCTAACACCCTACCAAATTTTATGAAAATCGCTCCAGCCGTTTACACGTGAAGAAGTAACAAACATACACTCACAAACTTTCGCCTTTATAATATTAGTATGGTGTAAATACTTTCCGCAGTTGAAATGATATGGCCTTCGGCCTATTTTTTCTCGGTCTGAGAGATCTGTCCTCATCAGAGAACGCTATTATTTTATGTTATATGTTTTTTTTTCTATTTTTTATATTAAACTAGCTGACTCGGCGAACTTCGTTCAGCCAAATCTAAAATTATAGGTGTTTCTCCAATATATTATACACGTATTATGAATACAAACCTTCCTCTTGATTCCCTCTATTTATTAAAAAAACTGCATTAAAATCCGTAGAGTAGTTTTAAAGATCTAATAAGGACAGCGAGACGCGACTTTGTTTTATATTATGTAACGACTGTATTTTTTATATTAAAAAAGGAGCATGCAATCCACTGAATGGTTAGTGGCTACTATCGCCCGTGGATATCTGTAATCGATGCAAAATAATATTTCGGTCCTATCTGTATGATCATAAGTATTGTTAGTATGATTGGTCAGTATAACATGAACCGTCCAATTAATTATGCGTACGTCGGCACCTGTCCTGCGAAATACTTGCCGAGACAACAGACTTGCACCGTATAGACTAGGGGCTGGGGACGATATTAACATGCAGTTCGTCTGATCGTATCTATGTTGAAAACAAAATGGTTAAATAATACATATTTTTATATTGAAGTTAATCACAGATTGGTGATGGTCGCCACAGACATTCGATGGGATTTCTTGCATATAAGACTCGTTTCCTGTCTAGAGAGAATTACAGTAGCTATCTTCAGACTACTTTTCAATGCTTTCAATGATGATAGAGCGTTTATTCTGTAGGAAATTGCATAAAAAATATGCCCATTGGTAGAACGTTCCTTTGCCATCTTATATTTTGCAAAACATTGTAATTATGCTAATTAAAAAAATCGTATAACTGCGTGCCATTTACAACTCGCTCCTAGACTATGCTCCAATATGGCGTCCTTCCGTAGGGTAACGAACGACATTTTAATTATTCGAATATTCAATCAGATGCTAGTGTATTCTTTTTATCGAAACTACATTTTTGCGAACCGCCTTATTCGGTTATGTGTAATGGAAATCGGTCGGATGACTTGATTTTAATGTCATAAATCTTGTTTTAATTGTTTGTTTATAACATTTTTTGTTAATTATTTTGGCCAGGTGGCATGTATGTCCGTGTCGTTCCTGTAGTTCCGGGATCAGAATAGGACTACGGTATCCACTACCTGTCGTAAGAGGCGACTTAAAGGGGCTTCCGGGATTGCTTGCGGCTAAAGTGGGAGCTCGAACCGTCCAGCCAGGCAATCCCGGGAAGGACGGCGATGTATGTGGTCGCAAACCGACGTAAGGACTAGGGGGAGCGGTGGGCCCAGCTGGCCATCTGGGGGGAGTCCGATGGGGCAACGCGCTCAGAAGATTCCGGCTGCGTTCCTTTGGAGATCCCGGAGTTCTCATTTTTAGCGCCGAGGAGCCAAGCTTTTTCCTCCTCGAAAACAAAAAAAAAAGGGTCTTTTCCTGTAGTTCCATCATCATAATCATTCAAACGCTAAATGAAGCGCTATTTAGAGTCATGAATTTTCTTGTCGCTCTCGTCATTTGCACATAATTATGTCACAATACTTTTTCTAGCGCTTTATTTATATCTCTGTTCTGCCGTCTTTTATTTTTTTTTCTATTTTTCTCATTTTCTGTCTTATGTTCAATTTCTCTTTGTGTTTGTTAATCTGTTTATTCTCAAATTTCATTTTTTTCCACTGTGTACTTAATGTTACTTATTTATCCTACTATAGTTTCTGTCCTTCATTAATCCTTTTCTAACTTTACACACACTTCCCACTCTTCTTTCCTGTTATCTTTCCCAATTCCATGCATAGGTTGTCTGGAAGAGATCGCTGCCTAGCGATAAGACCGCCTATTGCATACTACAGATCTACTTTGTATGTTATTGTTATTTCTGTATGTGTTATAGTGTGCAATAAAGAGTATTCTATTCTATTCTATTCTATTCCGGCACCGAAATAGGGCTACCGTATTCTCTGCCTGTCGTAAGACGCGACATAAGGGGCTTCCGGGGTCGCGGGCGGCTGGAGTGGTAGCTCGAACCGTTCGGTCAGGTTAGGCTACGGTTGCCAAGTTAGGGGTTTTCCCCTAGATTTAGGGGATAAAAAGTGGGATGGGTTTTTTTTAGGACTGTTCTATTTTAGGGGTTCTTTTAGGGGTTTTTAATACTTTAATATATAGGTATTTTTTTTTAAAGAAATCTCCCGCCAGGTTACATGATCATGCCCGACAAAAAAAGTCATGCACTACACCCGATGACCTTTTTTTTGCCAGCAATTCCAATTAAGTGAGGGGATTTTAGGGGTTTTTATAGAGGGTTTAGGGGGTTACATTTTTGAGAGTTGGTAACCCTGACTATGTGGTGATTGAATTGAATTGACCGTAGCCCTATTCTTATCCCGGAACTACAGGAACAAAGAATAAGTAGATTAAATTTATATTTATGTTTTTTATTATTTATTATAATATATTTTATCTGTATGCACTTTACATATGTATGTATTTACTTTATCTGTGCTACTGTTTCAATAAATAACTGTTATAGTAATAATATTCAGTAAGTTAAACTCGATCAATATTTTACATACAAAATGGCGGTCGCTGCTTCAATTTAAATTTTCCTGTTGATGTTAATAAAAAAATATTGCATGTAAGTTTTTGTTATTGTAAATTGTGACCTTTAAGTTTAATATAAAAATGTATAATTTTATAGTTAAACGTAACGATAAGGCAGACAGGCTACCTGATGGAAAGTAGTCATCATCGGACATTCATAGGACTAGAGGAGTTGCCAATGCATCGCCGGCTTTGAGGAAAGGACTTCTCTATTGTTGCAAATGCTGGACGGCGACATCGCCGGCTTTGAAGATCTCTTTTTGCACCTTTCTTGAAGAGCCCCATGTCATAGCGCTCCGGGAATACCTCAGGAGGAACCTCATTCCACATCTTGCACGTGCGAGGCAAAAACAAGCGTGCAAACGACTCGCGTTGACCCGCGTGGCGGAGCGGTTACCATACCGGTCTGACGCGCAATGGGTCCCGGGTTCGATTCCCGGCCAAACAGGTATCTGAATGATGAGTTTAGATTCGTGTTCTGGGTCTGGGTGTTTGTGTATTCGTCGTATCCACGGTACCCACGACATCTGTAGATAGCATGGGCATCTGTAACCAACTTCATACAGAATATGGGTTCCATCTAACGACAATCTCAGAATGATGAGTTTAGATTCATGTTCTGGGTCTGGGTGTTTGTGTATTGTCTTGTGTGTGTCCATGGTACCCACGACACAGGAGAAAATCCTAGTGTGAGGCTATGAATCTAGAAAGCGTACTTTAGTATTTTTTCATTTTTAAAATAAAATAAACCGAATCGTGGAGGACCGCCACGCACCAGTTGATGTGGATGGATCGAATCGATGTGGTTGAAGGATGAACCTTCGGCGAGTGGTGCGATGGAGGAAAGGCGTGGGCACCAGGTCAAAGAGTTCCTCGGAACACTCACCATTGTGAGGCCGGTATAACACGCAGTTGGAGCCAAGTGGGGACAAATATGATTTCTTTATTAAATCTTTTCTTTGTGGTTTTGCATTTTTTACCCGACTGCATTAGACGGAGGATAATGTTTTTGGAACATATGTATGTTTGTATGTCCATTTCTTGGTACGTACATTCCAAACGTCTTGACGGATTGTAATATATGATATATCATTAGAATCGATTCAGTTTGTAGAGTGACATAAGGTTTTTTTGTCTGCCAGAAGTCACTACTGACGACTGAAGACAAAACAAGACTGCAAACGAGCATGCAGTCCACCGCAGATGGTAAGTGTTGACTGCCGCCCATGGACATCTGTAATCAACTTCATACAGAACATGAGTTCCCTCTGAAGTCAATCACAGACGCGTTGCTGCTCCCGAGGACTATGATGGTCGCCTTATGTGAAAGTGTGCCGGCAACCACACCTTTCCATTGTAACGCAAAAATGCTTCACGCTAGAAATAGGTGTGGCGGTGGTACCTTCCCGCTCGAACTACACTGATTCTACCACCTTGAAAAACATCCTTACATCCTTAAAATTTGACGACCTGTGTCACGAAGCAGTTACTATACCGGTCATACCCGGTCGAACTACAGTGGTTACCCCACCTTTGAGATATGATGGTTGTCTCATGTAAGTGCACCGGCAAATAGGAAGTACTTGTACATAATTTTCTAATATGACACCTGCGATCGGAGAAAGAGGAGGGGGAGGAACGACTTTTTACTATAATAACAATATTAGTATCAGTGTTAGCATGTAGCAGTGGCCACTCAGACTGCCTTCGAGTTCTAGAGTATAAAAATCCAGAAATAGGTGTGGCCGTACTATTGTACTCACAGCGTACTATTTTGTCCTCATTGCAGGCATGCGGAAACGTACTCTTAATGACGACCGGACGGATCACTTGCGGGGTATGCTAATTATTGCGGACTACGAAGATTCGAATGTGGCATATTTTTTGTGTACCAATTTGCACTGGGCCAGCGCGGGAGAGATATTTTTTACTGGATAACCTATGTTTCAAATAGCAAATTTGCAAGCAGTCCTGATGTGCTGATGTCCTGATGTCCTGATGGTAAATAGCCAATGCTGTTCATGGAAAGGTAAACTACTTCATATACCTAACCGTAAAATCGGGGTTTTATCTAAAGTCTTTAAAAAAGGTGCGAAAACACCTCCCCTTCATAGCCATCGATGCTTTGGCAACTCCTCTAGTGTTGCAAATGTCTAGGCGACGGTGACTACTTTCCATCAGGTAGCCCGTCTGCCTTATCGCCAGGTTAAAGTATAAAAAGTCCATCATAGATACGTTGCTTCTTCCGAGGACTGAAAATCGCCTCACAAATGAAATTAGTATACTATGTGTTTTTTTTTATTTTTTTTTTATTTTATTTTTTTTATTTTTTATATTAAGACCTAACGATAAGGCTGACGGGCCACCTGATGGAAAGCAGTCACCGTCGCCGTCGCCGGCTTATGTTGCAGAATCAAAGACAGATTAGACAGACATTTATACAGATAAAAACATATTATTATTTTATAGAATTACGAGTGGATCTATTATTAAATTTTACAGTCATTTTGCAAAGCACAGTTTTATTAAGCTTAATAATTTGTATGTATTTTTTATTATTTGACTAGTTGAATCCCGCAGCTTCGCCCGCGTTAATAAAATCGATTGTCCCGTGGGAATAAGATATTTTCCCACAGTAAAAAGTAGCCTATGTTAATCTAGAGTATTAGCACAATATAAATATCATACAGTAGTCTAACTCCTTAGAAGCGCACGAAACGCAAGTTATACCTACTCGCCTCGATTTCGGTTTGCGTTCGGTCTACAAACAGACCCGAATGTGCCGTAGAGACGAGCGGACGGTGTAACGGTTTTTTGAGCAGTGATTTTTTTATTTTACTAATAATATGGCGAAGAAGAATTGTAGACTATAATTATTGTGCTGTTTTTGGTTGTTTGAATTCTACATTAACACATCCAAAGATAACATTTTTTAAATTGCCTTGAAACTACGAATGACAATTATAATGTTTTTTAATGTACTAGAACTACCTTCTTTCTTTGTTTCTTTTGGTAATAAATTGGTTTTTAGCTTTTCTATCGAATGTAATACCTGGATCCATAAATAATTAAAGGATATTATGATAAAGGGAAGTGACATAGGTAAGTATGTGTGTCCTACATGCCATTGGCGAAGTGTATCTCTTTTCAATAAAGTACATAGTTATAGGTAAGTGATATTTTTGCAAAAAATAGAATATTGTTCGATAAATAAATAACTACCTAAAATAAATAAATCATTTTAAATTTATAATTACATTTTTAAACCTTTTTTTTTGTTGTCGAGGGGGAAACTTTCAAAAGGTACCCGACGCCGTGGGAGCGACGCAGGGTTATGTGTGATTTTTACCGCACTAAAACCCCCCCGGTGGCCGTCCTCGGCGCTAAAAAGGAGGACTCCGGGATCTCGAAACGACTTCAACCGGAATCCTCCGAGCGCGTTGCCCCATCGGGCTCCTCCCAGACGGGCGTTTGGGCCCACCACTTCGTCTAGTCTTTACGATGGTATGCGACCACACATACCGCCGTCCTTCCCGGGATTGCCTGACCGAACGGTTCGAGCTCTCAATCTGCAAACACGGAAGCCCCTTTTAGTCGCCTTTTACGACAGGCAGGGGATGTCATAGTCCTATTCTGATCCCGGAGCTACAGGGATGACAGACTTGCCTGAAAAAAAAGCTCTTTTTTATATTTGTGGATATCTCCTAAAACGTTGTTTGGAGAAAGATGATTGCCAAGCCTTGAAGTCATATATAAAGCCCGATCAAAGAAGCCATAATTTCAGCGAAGAGAGTCGGTATTTAAGCTACCGAGACTACTGCAAAAATAATTTACAAAGTTTTTTAATAATACCCAGGGATGATTTTGTGCAATATGTAGAAAAATTGGAGGAAATATTTCGAACTTCATTTAAAACAACACACATAAATTGTAAAGTAGCTGCAGGTATTTATAACCAAATGAAAGATATTCCTTTTTCTCCACCATGTCAATATTACCCAAAATTATTTTTTATTATGCTTTTTATCCGAATGCGAATTTTTTATACTACTAAATTTAATAATAAAGCTTTTCGTACGTCTCAGTCGAGGCGCAAATATTTTTCAGTGTCAAATTTGTAATTATTATTAGTAAAATAATGATTTGTTATTAAAAGTCTCACATATTAAAAAAATAGTTTTTTTTTTATAACCTAAATCGACTAATTAAAAAACATTACATGTATTCAACACTTCCTATACAATTCACATGAAATATATTTGTTTAAAAAATAAATAATAGTTTAAAAAAACTAAAAAACATAACATTTATTTTCTATTTTTTAGTCAAAATAAAACATGGAATAATTTTATCAAATTAGTGTATTGTCATCGGTCCTCAATAAATCTACAAAGTTTGAACGAAATCTGGCCGTTTAAAGTGGGTCAAAATCGCGCCCAAAGAAGTCGGTTACAAACAAACATACAGGTGAAGCTAATAAAAAGCTAATAAAAATATATAATAATTACTGTCAAACAACCAGAAAGAAAGTATTCATACTGGTTGATGTTATTAAAATACTATAGGCAGGCAGCCCTAACGCAATCTTTCGCCCGACGCCTCCGTAGGTATAAAATTCAAGGACACGGCAGAGTTAGAGTACTGTATGATATTTATATTGTGGTATTAGCTAACTCCCTACTATATTTTATGAAAATTGCTCCACCCGTTTACGTGAAGAAGTAACAAACACACTCACAAACTTTCGCCTTTATAATATTAGTATGATGTTATATTAAATTTGTATAATTATTAACTTGCAAGCACTGAAATGTATTTTTAATAATTGATAAAATGTCACTTTTGCGTTCTAGGCTTTTCTTTGCTATTAAAATGAACAGAAAATCCATTTTCTTTGCATTTTATTTTATCTACCGCATCCATTCTTCGTATATCTGCGTTCCAACTTTTATTTTGTTAAAACATTTTGTTGAAACCTGCCTGTACTTATATTGTTTATGCCCAATAAATGTCGTCGAGTTTCAATGAAACATATGCTTAATAATGTAACTTTGTGCGGAATTCTTTGGTTATTTCAGTTATTGACATTTAGTTTAGCAATGCCGGAGGCGAGTTAGGATGGAGCGACTTTTAACCGACTTTCAAAAAGGAGGAGGTTCTCAAATCGTCTGTTATTTTTAACTGAACTGAAGAAGGCGATATCTTCTTGTCCCTAAAGTAACAGTTTTCTAAAGCGAGTTTAGGACGGAGAGAGTTTTAATTATGACGTCCTCTAATCCCTATAGTCAAAGATTTTTTTTATCTGACTGAAGTAGCAAACGAGCATGCAGTCCACCTGTTGGTAAGTGGTCACAGCCGCCTATCGACTTCTGTAATCAACTTCATACAGAACATGAGTTCTATCTGAAGTCAATCACAGATTTTGCTACTCCCGAGGACTATGATGGTCGCCTCGTATAAAAGTGTGCTGACAACCACACCCCATTGAAACGCAAGAAATGCTTCACGCTAGAAATCGGTGTGGCGGTGGTACTTCCCGGTCGAACTACACTGGTTCTACCACCTATAGTACATTACGTGAAGAAACAAGGAACTGGGATAATATCGACCAAGTGGTAGAACCAGCACAGATTGAACGAGGCCATACTTTAAGCGTAAAGCAACCCGAAGACAAAATATGATGGTCGCCACTAAAACGTGCACGCTCTTTCCTGATTGCATAGAACCAGTATTGTTAACAACATAATAAAGATATTCAACTTTAAAATACAGGGGTAAACAGAAATTTTACATATAAAGCAAAATATAGAATATATTTAGAATACAGCTTCGATTTCTTGGAAAGGCCCTGTAGGTAAGAGAAAGAAAGGGAGAAACATGATTTAAGACTAATATTATCGCGGAATTGACACATTTTAATACTTAACAGGCACTCACGATATGCGGTTTTTGAATCCTTTTCGAATTCTTTTTGCCGATATTTCGACCCAGTTGCATGGATCGTGGTCACGGCGAAACTGCGGTGGCGAGGAGAAACCGTTGACAAGCATTAGTGATAGATTACCCTACGTCTAGTTCGTTTTTCTTTTTTAGGTTCCATATCACGACACACAGCACTAACTGTATCCTTACGCACCGAACTTTGAACTCTATGTGATTGACGTAAACTAACAACTGGATTCCGTTTGTGCTAACTTAAAACCGTCTTTTCTATTAAAGTTCTTAGGATGCTTTTTGATCTCGATTGCTTCTCTTACTAAATGTGAAAAGTAATGACGCTGCGCGGAGATCACAAGAAAGGGAGACCTGAAAGATGGGAAGATGACATATCCAAAATCGCCAGTGCAGATTGGCTCCAAAAGGCCAAATCTAGAGAGTTCTGGACATCCTTGGAGGAGGCCTTCACCTGCAGAGGGGTTCTTGCTAAAGAATAGTTTAAGTAAAAATTTATTGTTATCTTTTTCTTTTTTGCATTGTCTCTTTTCTAATTTCTGTTTTAATTACATACAATTTTTTTGTTTTTATTAAATCTTCTGTTGAGGAAAAATTCATAAAAGGCTTATTTTATTTTATAGGTTCTATGTTACGTCAATAATCTGGACTGCATTTACCTCAATGTTATAAAAAACCGCCACAGATCGTTACTGATAAGAGTTAATTTATTACCAAGCCTTAATAACTTAATCAAGGTATTCGCTAATTAGAAATATATGTAGATCTACTCGTAGTAAATAGTTGCGACATTGGCTTTCTTAAGGAGCTTAGCCTTTTCTTGGCTCTTCCTATGCGATGACGAACGAATGTTCTAGATCGTAATTTAAAAAACGAAAGTAACGCAAAATATAATCGTTAAAAGAGACTCATTGGTGATGAGACGTTTGTAAAAGACAAGCTCCTGAGCCTACAACACCGACGGCAGGTAGCCCACTTAACTATCTTCTACCGTATACATTTTGGAGAGTGTGCGCAACTTTTACACGATCTCATACCCCCAGCCCCTTTCTATCATCGAACTTCCAGACGCACGGCAGGTTATCCTATCAAGTCACTCTTCCTTTGGCTCGGACGAAACGCTTTGCTTCGTCCTTTTTAATACAAACAGCAAAAGAGTGGAATGCCTTGCCGGCCTCTGTGTTTCCCGAAAAGTACAATCTGGGTGTTTTCAAAGCAAGAGTGAATAGGCTCATTCTAGACAAGCGTGTCACATCTTAGGTCTCATCGTCACTTTCCATCAGGTGAGATCGAGGCCAAACGCGTGTGTATTAAATGTAAAAAAAAAAACGTGAAATTAAGAAAGGTTTTTTTTTAATAATGATGTAGCACAGTTTAAGCGCAATACACACCGAGCCCGCCGGGCCGCCGACCTATGTCGGCAATTTGTCGTCGGGCTAGTTGGCGGCTTCATTTATTGCAAGTCGAAAAAATTTTGTCGGCGGCATATTGTCGGCGGATTGAGATGAATTTATTTGGTTTAGTAGACTGCCACGTGTCGAAAAAGGTTGTGTCATATAATTTGTGTGTAACTTGGATAATATATTTTTGTGTCATTTAATTTGTGTGTATCTTGGATAATGTAGGGTCGAGCGTCGCCGGGCAACTGAGCTTAGGCGTACGCACGTTGCCCGCCAACATGTCGGCGGGCAACACGCGCGGGCGTATGTTGCCGACATGATTCTTAGGCCGCCGGGTCGTGTCGACGGCCCGGCGAGCTCGGTGTGTATTGCGCTTAAGTCTTACCTGAAGTTGAAGATGCGTTGCTACTTCTAAGGACTAAGTTAATACTCCTTCCGGGAAGGACGGCGGTATGTGTGGTCGCATACCGTTGTAAAGATTAGACGGAGCGGTGGGCCCAGCCGCCCATCTGGGAGGAGCCCGATGGGGCAGCACGCTCTAGGATTCCGGTTGAAGTCCATTCGAGATCCCGGAGTCCTCCTATTCAGCGCCGAGGACGGCCAACGGGGGGGTTTTAGTGCGGTAAAAATCCCACATAACCCTGCGTCGCTCCCACGGCGTCGGGTACCTTTGGAAGGTTTCCCCCTCGAAAACAAAAAAAAAAAAAGAAAAAGTTAATACTCCTCAGATGAATGTCTTCTCTTACCTTGAGACCAGAACACAGCAGTACTTAACAAAGCTATCCGTAGATCTGTAAGCAATCCTGGGATTGCTTGCATTAGTGGATGGGCTCAGTGGCCACTTCTCATCGCATGTTCCCGCATGCTTGTTTGCTACTTCTATTTTAATAAAGATATACATTTAATTCCCTCGTATCACATACAATATTTTTAAATCCAATTGAAACAGCATACGAGGATGCTGTTCACCGGATGGTAAGTGGTCACTGCCGCCCATAGACATCTGTGAGCAACTTCAATTAGAACATGGGTTCTATCTGAAGTCAATCACACATGCGTTGCTACTCCCGAGGACTACGATGGTCGCTTCATGTGAAAGTGAGCCGGCAACCACACCCTTCCACCGAAACGCAAGAAATGCTTCACGCTAGTAATAGGCGTGGCGGTGGTTTAGTCCTTAGACGTAGCAACGCATAAGTGGTCAACGTCAGGAAAAACTGATCTGGGGTTGATAAATTCATTGGTGTCAGTGGCCACTTACCATCAGGTAGGTACGCTTCGTCGTCAACCCATTACTGTCCCACTGCTGGGCACGGGTCTTCTCTCGGAATGAGAGAGCTTAGGCCATAGTCCACCGCGCTGGCCAAGTGCGAATTGGTGGACTTCACACACCTCCGAGAACTTTTTTTTTTTAAAGAACTCTCGGGTGTGTAGGTTTCCTCACGATGTTTTCCTTCACCGAAAAGCAGTGATAATTAAAGTATAATACGCACATAAATCAGTGGTGCGTGCCTGGGTTTGAACTTTGGATCTCCCGATCGAGAGGGCAAGTTTTAACCATTAGGCTATCACTGCTCCTTAGATACGCTTGCGTACTATTAAACATTATCAAGAATCCATTTTTTTCTGAGTCTATCTGGTTATTTGTCTATGTTCTATGTAGCAAGTGAGCGTTAGATTTACTTTTATATTGTACAAGCTTCCGGTGCTGAGAAATATAATTAAACATGTACTTTCTTTGTATTTTTAAATTGCAGAAATTCTGTCAACTATCAACACGAATATTATAAAGTAGAAGGAGTGTATGTATGTATGTATGTATGTATGTATGTATGTATGTATGTATGTATGTATGTATGTTTCTTTTTATCTGACTGAAGTAGCAAACTAGCATGCAGTCCACCTGATAAGTGGTCACTGCCGCCCTGCGACATCTGTAATCAACTTCATACAGAACATGGATTCCATCTGAAGTCAATCACACTGTCTTTGCTCGTAATTTTACATATGAATTGTCGTTGGATTCGTCTATATTGTGAGAAATATGTTGGCTGTATTTTATGATCAAGTCTGTATTGAAATAAAAGGGAAATGACACGATATAATATCTTTACAGAATAAAAGTGTTTTACCTCTGAAAAATGTACATTTCACGTGAGAATACATTTTTGTCTTTGGAAAATTGAAAAGAAGTGGTTTTGTAAACGAAGCCGCGTGCAAAAGCTAGTGCAGGATTTAATGTCAAACAATCTACGACATTGATCCACGCTCCCATTATCAACTAGATCTAGATAGGCCGAATATTGTTTTACCTAACTTGATATTATGTTCACTCGGCTTGTTTACGTTGCCTGATGACGTCATAAGGAGGGTAATGTTTTTATGCGTATTTATGTTTGTATGTCTGCTTGTATGGATGTATGTATGTATGTTAGTATGTATGTTTCTTTTTATCTGAATGAAGTAGCAAACGAGCAGGCAGTCCACCTAATAAGTGGTCACTACCGCCCTGCGACATCTGTAATCAACTTTATACAGAACATGGGTTCCATCTGAAGTCAATCACAGATGCGTTGTTACTCCCGAGGACTATGATGGTCGCCTCATGTGAATGTGCCGGCAACCACCTTCTATCGAAACGCAAGAAATGCTTCACGCTAGAAATAGGTGTGGCGGTGGTACTTCCCCAGTCGAACTACACTGGTTCTACCACCTCGAAATTTTTTGTATGTATGTATGTATGTTAGTATGTATGTATGTTTGACGACCCGCGTAGCGTAGCGGTTACCATACCGGTCTGACGCGCAATGGGTCCCGGGTTCGATTCCCGTCCTGACAGGTATCTGAATGATTAGTTTTATTCATGTTCTGTGTCTGGATGTTTGTGTATTCGTCTTGAGTGTGTCCTTGGTACCCACGACATAGAAGAAAATCCTAGTGTGAGGCTATAGGCGTAGAAAGCGTGTATATTGCATATATGTGTATCAATTTCTTTACTCGGCTTGGTTACGTCTTCCTGCCTGATGTCGTCAGAATGGGGATAATGTTTTTGCAACGTATTTTGTATGTATGAATATTGGTTTAATTTAAATTAAACGCTTTATACACTCGTAGGCCCACAGTAGGATTTTCTCCTGTGTCGTGGTTGCTATGGACACACTAACACCAAGACCCAGAACAAGAATCTCAACTCATCATTAAGGTAGGTACTTGTCCGGCCGTGAATCGAACCTGGAACCCACTGCGTATCAGAGAGGCATGGAAGTCACGCGGGTCGCCAAATTATATTAATTTACAAGTATACTAGCTAAACCGGCGAACTTAGTTCTCCCTAAAAGCTGAAAATCTAAAATTAGCAGTGTACCTCCACTATATTATGCATGTATTATACACAAAAACCTTCCTCTTGAATCACTATATCTATTAAAAAACCTGCATTAAAATCTGTAGCATAGTTTTAAAGATCTAAGCATATAGGGACAGACAGCGGGAAGCGACTTTATTTTATACTATTTAGTGATACCCGTTTTAAAACTCAGCCTGGACTTCCAAGCGAATACTACTTATTAAAACATTCACGTATGAATACCATTTTATCATGTAAAAAGTAGACGAAGACGTATGAATTGCTAGTATAAAAACTATAGGTAAGTATAATAGTTCTACTAAACATATTGACAATTATATTTAACAATGGTATTTTTTGCAATGATTGACACCTAACATGTTGGTGTCACACCGTAGGCTGAAGCGATGAGCGAGTAAATATTAGCTGGTTTATAAGTAAATATAAAATTAATTAAATTTAATTTTAAAAAAATGTGTGCGTGTACTAGCGTACACTCGTAAGAAGTGAAACTTCTTTATGACGTTGGCGCGTAACGAAAAAATGTTACACGAAATTTTTTTCCAACCCCGATAAAGATGTTTCACTTCAATAAAGTGAATATATTTTGGTTTAATCTATACTTATAATAAATCTGTAGAGGACCTCTCTACTGTACATGAAATATATTTCCAAAATAACTATCAGGTGGTGATTAGGGATCGATACTGATGCCAAAAATGCAATCTGTTGGGAACACCTTTTGATTATTTGTGAAATGATAAGTAAAACTGAGTGTAAATAAAGGTTTATTGAGTTATATATAAACTAAAGTAAATGAGTGCTTGTATGAATGATTGATCGAGTACACTCGCGAAGTTGTCTTGTTACGTACGCGTCACGTAATGCACTGAATGTTATAATTATGTGAATGAAGTAAATGCGTGATCAGCAATGTGCGGTCGAAGACCGTACACAATCTGTAAAATTTTTGTCTGTCTGTCTGTCTGTCCGTCTGTCTGTCTGTCTGTATAGCCGTTATAGACACAAAAACTACTTGACGGATTTTAATGAAACTTGGTACAATTATTTTTCATTCTCCTGAGCTGGTTATAGTATACTTTTCATCACGCTACAATCAATAGGAGCAGAACGGTAAAGGGAAATGTTGAGAAAACGGGAGAAGTTACTTCATTTTTTAAGCTTCCGTCATGTATGCAACCTGAATGGTTAAAGCAACACAGAAATCATGTATGACAGAAATGTTCTCCTTAAAATTATATAAAAAATATCCCACGACAGCATATGTCTATCTTTTATGGTTGACACACAATAACACGTGTACCTCCCGATAGCTTAGCAGTTCAAAGCTTGATTATATTTGTCTACTCTTACGTTTATAACACTCTCAGTCATCCCTAATTAAAAAAGTTAACATTATTTAGGCGAAACGAAGTTCGCCGGGTCAACTAGTATTGTATAAATGTATTGTAAATAAAACTTTAATTTTCACAGAGAAACGCAATTAAGTCTTTGTTTTAACCTAGACCTAAAGACTTTATTATAAAACAACATTTAAAGCCCTTATTTCAAGTCTCAATTTAGAATAATAAATTATAATTTTATTACAACAAAATAATGTCTCTCTTAATATTTCGAATGTCACATAATACAATACTTTATGTCAACTATAAATCTAAGTGGCCTGATATCTACAACTTATACATATTTAACCTCTAACATAATAGAAAAGTATTTTTCTTTATAAGCATATTTAGTTTTAAGCGTTAAATATAAAGCGCTCCGTATTATTGAGGTGAATGGAACTATTTTTACACCTCTTTATAATGATTTTTCGACCAACTTAACTTCAACACAACAAACCTCAATTCATTGAATTACTATAACGAATATTTACTAGATCCATTCCGATTTCTTATATCGAGTTTGCACTGTATTTGTAGTGTATTTGTACCTTTTTTTTGTTTTCGAAGGGGAAACTTTCAAAAAGTACCCGACGTCGTGGGAGCGACGCGGGTTATGTGGGATTCTTACCGCATAAAACCCCCCCGGTGGCCGACCTCGACGCTGCGAAGAGGACTCCGGGAACTCCAGTTGACCGCCGCCGGTGTCCTCAGCGTGTGCCCCATCGGGCTCTTCTCTGGTGAGCGTGAACTGCTCACCGCACCTTCTGGTTTTTACGGCAACATGCAACCACACATGCCGCCGTCCTTCCCGGGGTCACTTGATCGGACAGTTCGAGCTCCCACTCTTCCCGCCCGCAACCCCGGAAGCCTCTTTTAGTCGCCTCTTACGACAGGCAGAGGGTACCGTAGTACTATTCTGGTCCCGCAACTACAGAGACAAGTGTATTTGTACCTACCGTTATAAAATTTTGTGACAATGTAAGGATGACTATGACAGTAGCCTCTTATATAAGTGAGCCGTCTTTATAAGGTGAACCAAATGAAATGAAATGTCTATATATTTTTGTATAGGCCTACGGGGGCACTTACAAATTGTCAGTTATATCACCGGATCGGAACACAACCTCAACTGAGAAAATCCGGCAAGAAACTCAGCGGGTTTGTCTTTTTTGTTATGTTGTAGTTCCTGGTAGGAAATCTCGTTTTGCCAATCGTTCGCATGGTCTTCGGGTTCGCACGTTCGTTAATAGCGCGAGGTAAAACGCTGACCTAACCGGTCCTCATTTAAATAAATTGAACTGTAATTGAATTTGGGTCATATATTATGATTCTATGAGGTTCTTTCCAGCAAGTTAATGTATTTATTACATGTGTAACTTATTTCAATAGTAATATATTTTAAAATGGCAGTTGTTTACTTCGTTTATTGTGTAAGTAGGTTATTTGATTTTAGACTAATATTATCGCGGAATTGACACATTTAAATACTTAGGTAACGGGTACTCACATAATGCGGTTTTTGAATCCTTTTCGAATTGTTTTTGCCGAAGTTTCGACCCAGTTGCATGGATCGTGGTCACGGCGAAACTGGGGTGGCGGGGAGAAACCGTTGACAAGCACTAGTGACAGATTAACCTATCTACCCTACGTCTAGTTCGTTTTTCTTTTTTAGGTTCCATATCACGACACACAACACTAACTGTATCCTTACGCACCGAACCTTGACCTCTATGTGATTGACATAAACTAACCACTGGATTCCACGTTTAAATAAGTAGGTTATTCCCGCAGCTTCGGTCTATCACGGCAATGTGTGTTATTTGAGATCATGAACTTATGAACTGTTTGTGTGCCTTTCAGGAAAATTCAATCAGTAGTTTTTGTGTGAAAGAGGGTATTTGCTTTGCTACTATTCGTAATCTCGCCCAACAAAAATTAGCCGGATAGGGCGACTTTGCACTTTTGCACGCTCGTACAAAGTACTGCCGGCTAAAAATAATAATAAATTATTAAAACTTTAAATAAAACGACATTGTATTAAATTTTAAAATAAAGCTACTTACTATTGTAGTTTTATAAACAAAATAGATATACATATAAAAATACAAAAAGTGTTTAGTAAAGACAACATCGCTCTTCTACATTGCCGAGTCTTTTGTATCTGTTTGAAGCAAACGAGCATGCAGTCCACCTGATGGTATGAGGTACCACTGTCACACCTATTTCTAGCGTGAAGCATTTTTGCGTTTCGATGGAAGGGTGTGCCGGCACACTTTGATATGAGACGACTATCTTAGCCCTTGGGAGTAGAGCGCATCTGTGATGGACTTCTGATAGAACCCATGTTCTGTATTAATTTGTTTACAGACGTCCATCGGCGGCGACCACTTACCATCCGGTCCACCACCATATACCAACACCTGCACCTTACATGCTCGTTTGCTACTTCAATCAGATGAAAAATAAATAAATATCGCCGATTTGCATGAGTACCGTACAATTGAGAATTTATCAATTTAATATGTAAGGATTTTTTGGAAAAAAAGGTCTGAAATTAAAAATTGTTGCAAACTACATAGTTAATGGCATTTTATATTTTTATTATTTTTTAACTTAATTCATAAAAATAATAATACAAAAATCTCGTTTAATTATTATCTGGCTCTTTCACTGGCTCAAACTCACTTACACACACACACACACACAAACTCACAAAAATATACATGCATGTGCAAGGGTGAATTTATTAGCTGCTGGGGAGCTGGGGAGCACTCTTATTTACTCCCGTCCATCAGCACAGGCATAGGGAGCGGCTGAAAAACAGCGCTGCGTAGGACGATAGGCCTGTGTCAGCTCAAGCTGAGCCACCTCCTGTTGCTCATGTACTAATTATTATATAAGATATTTCTATTTTGTAATTTTAAGTGTGGTATGTGGCAATAAATTGACTTTTTTATTTTTTTATTTTAAAATTAGTGTTTTTGAGTTGTGCTATTGCCAAGAACATACACAATATATTTTTCCGTCTTATATGTATTTTTATCTTTACTATGTTACCTTTTTGAATGTTAATTCTTTAGTATAATATGTTATTATTACAAAAAAGAAACAAATATATTTACAGTATATACAAAACAAAATATTAAAAATAAATAAAACATTTTTTTTTATTGTCATTTCACATTATATCATTTATTGAAGCCAGTTATAATCGCCTATGAAGTATTTTTTAGAAATGTTGACTTCCGTTTAATTATGAACAGTTATATAAGTATTTTTTACAAGCAGTGATAGTTTAGTCTGAAATTCGGACTGATTGGAAGTCTGAGGTTCGATTCCCGGACATGACTTTTCAAAGGTCAGTATTGGAATTTATTATTATTTGCTTTAACGGTGAAAGAAGCCATTGCGAGGAAACCTACGCGCCAAAAACTTCGCTTGTTTTATTTATAAAAATTAGTTCCTTGTTGTTATTTATTTATAAGTTTAGTTTTTATTTAGTCTAGTTTATGTTATTTAATTTTAGTACTTTTTGTGTTGTATCTATATTGTATAAAAAAAAAATATTTAAAGTTACTTGAAAAAAAAACACAATCGAATAAAGAATCTCCTCCTCTTTGGAAGTTAAAAATGAGTTCTTGCAATCGCAGTCGTATTTTGTCAGTATGGCTATAGCCTAAACTCCTCGCTTCGAGATAAAACTGGTGCCCAGCCAGATCATTCATGGGTCAGCAATTATTATCCATAAATGATTACTACATTAATTGAAGTTATACTTCTTTCAGAGCAGTCTTAGCCTAATGGTTGAAACTTGCCCTCTCGATTGGGGGGTCCAAGGTTCAAACCTAGGCACGCACCACTGATTTATGTGCGTATTAGAAATTAATTATCACTGCTTTTCGGTGAAGGAAAACATCGTGAGGAAACCTACATACCCGAGAGTACTTAAAAAAAACCAATTCGTACTTGGCCAGCACGGTGGACTATGGCCTAAACTCTCTCATTCCGAGAGCAGACCCGTGCCCAGCAGTGGGCCAATAAGAGGTTGATGAGAGATGAGAGATGCTTCATTTGGCGCGTTAGGGAAAAATGATGAGAGTAAATTTTTACGAAGCGCACGCATACCGTCACGAAAAACTGACACCCTGAAGTTACTTATAGTCAAGATAATCGTTTTTTCTCCAAACGTAGAAGGCGAAGGATAAAAATTTTAAAAAGATTAATATCTTGTTACGCCAAGGAAGTATAACTTCTAACGTGTGTACATAAGTACACACTACATATATACTTTCGTTTTTACTTTAGGGAAAGTACCCAACCTGAGAGAAGACCCGTGCCCAGCAGTGGGACAATAATGGGTTGTACCATTATTGTCCCACTGCTTTTTGATTGTTTTCTGCTGTACCCCCACCAATTTTTGACAAGCTTTCCTCAAGCGCAACCCCGGACGTCCCTTTTAGTCGCCTCTTATGACAAGCAGGGGATACCGTAGCCCTATTCTGGTCCCGGAACTACAGGGACAACGTGAAAGAATACCTAACAAACATGTATCCTTACAAACTTTTGCAATTTTAATATTAAAAACATAAACCCTTATTGTAATGTATTTAAACACTATCTTTTAAAATTTGGATCGAAGGCTAACGATAGGTAATACTACCTATAATATTAAAGGTAATGACAAACTCAGAACAAAAACACTTGACACAAAAAAGTGGTAAAAAATATGGTTTCCGACATTTTATATCCAAGCTCAGAATGTTAAAAAACTAGATAGAGCATAGAAATTTGGTTCTATCGGCTCCTCATCTCCACTCTATATGTATATACTAGGTGGAACCAGTGTAGTTCGACCGGGGTGGTACCACCACACTTAAAAGGTACCCGACACCTTCGAATCGATGCCTGGTGATGTGGGGTTCTCATCCCCCGGTGACAAACCTCGCCGCTGTGAAGAGAACTCGGATCTCCAAAGGAACACAACCGGAGTTCTCCGAGCGCTTTGACCCATCGAGCTCCATCCACGTGAGCGGCTGAGTCCACCGCACCGTCTGGTCTTTACAGCGATATGCGATCACATACCGCTATCCTTCTCAAGGTCACCTGGACAGTTCGACTCTTATCGCCCGCGATCCCGGTAGCCCCTTTTAGTCGTATCTTACGACAGGCAGGGGATGCCGTAGCCTTATTCTAATCCCGGAAGTACAGGGACGAAATGTGTAAGTGTGTATCAAACATGTATCCCATGTGTGTTACTCTTTCTAGCAAAAAATATTAGTCGGATTTTGCTGAAATTTGGCACACAGGTAGTTTATTAGACCTAAATTAACATATAGGACATTTACCGCGGATCCCGGGAAGGACGGCGGTATATGTGGTCGCATAACGTCGTAAAGACCAGACGTAGCGGTAAGCCCAGCCGCCCATCTGGGAAAAGCCCGATGGGGCAACACGCTCAGAGGACTCCGGTTGCGTTTCTTTGGAGATCCCGGAGTCCTCTTTATAGCGCCGAGGACGGCCACCGGGAGGGTTTGATGGCGGTAAAAATCCCACATAACCCTGCATCGCTCCCACGTCGTCGGGTCCCTTTTGAAGGTTTCCCCTCGAGAACAAAAAATAGGACATTTACCGCGGTAAACACGACCGAAGCGAAGCCGCAGAAGTACCCTTTTTCAAAATAAAGAGCGCGTTGTCTGCATTTTGTATAATCCATGATTGGAAATACGTTTTTGTAACAAAAACCAACACGCGATATATTACATATTTATAAATATGTACATATCAATAAGGACTGAAGTATAAGACTAGACAAAGTGGCAATGAAGCATTATAATATATTAAGGTGGACACTGCACACCTATCGACTTTAATGACTAATTCAATATCGGCGCAAAAAGTTATGTTGGATTGAGAAATTCACACTATTTTTAATGGCTCCTCAAAAATCCCGAATCTTTTTAAGCTATTGAATAGCTTTTATCGCGGGCTTTGAGCGCGGCGACCGAATTAAGATATTGCGTAACGAAAAAAAAGTAAAAAGTAACAACCCCTCCTCCGCCTACCATGTAGCGTGTATGTATAATAGATGAAAGTACGAAGCTCGCACGGATTCCGGCAAGTTGCTCGGAAATCGAATGAAAATGTTTGTGACAAATTATAGTATCAAAGAAAAACACTCAAATTAATATCGAAGAAAAAAATACTGCATAAATATATAAATAACTAGCTTTTACCCGTGACTTTGCCGGCACGGTTAACGCGATATAACATTCACATTTGATAGCGTGATACTTCAGCGTGAACTTGGAAATGAATTTTACTAACGCCGTCTATTAACAACGTCTTGAACTAGTAAATATGTATCAACTAACAAAACATCGATATTCTCATGGGAATGAGAGATCTCCCAGCATATAAACCATATCATAGAATAGCTATGTGGCCACATGAGGAACAAACATACACACTTTCACATTTATAATATGGATTATAATCGCTTAAGTTGATAAAAATATGCAATAGCTTTATCGCGACAGTCTCCGCGTGCAGCACGTTTTTTTTTCTAAAATAGCAAACGTGGGTTTATCCCCCCACCCCCCCTCGTGAATGGGGTGGCCGCAGTGAGTGTTGATGTTACACAAGAAAACGATATTGCCCATCTCCTGGATGTTGTGACGACCCACGTGGCGGAGCGGTTATTATACCGATCTGACACACAGTGGGTCCCGGGTTCGATTCCCGGCCAGACAGGTATCTGAATGATGAATTTAGATTCTTGTTCTGAGTCTAAGTGTTTGTGTATTCGTCTTCGTGTGTGTCCATGGCGCCGACGACACAGGAGAAACTAGTGTGGGGTTATGAGTGTAGAAAGCGTTCTCTTATTGTCCTCTTAGAATATCGAGGGAAGGCAGACCAGCTGAGCATGGACATCTAAATTTATTTATTTATTTATATAATTATTTCCTTTATAAAAGTTACAATAGTGCAAACTTAATGCCAGATGGTATTCTCGCTTCAGTGGCTGTGCGCTTACGGAATTCTTTAGCGATTGGTAGTGCATAGTCTCTGGATTCTTTCAAAAAGCAACTGAAGGAATTTTACTTAACACTCACCCGAAACCCCGTCGCATCGGTCGAAATTCGACCGTAATTTAAACTAAAAAACTAAACTTCATATTGTCCAAAGTAAGAGGAAATATTTCTCAAATTCAAATAAATTGTTGTGATTTTCAGTTTATTTTAAACGCACCAGTTAAATATAAAAGAGTTTTAATTAACTAAGCTGTATTTAAAAGCAATAGCGGGCATTATGACAGACGTCTGACATTTTTGACGATATGTGTTTTCATAGTAAGACATTGAATGTTCTATTTCGTTTATTATGTCTTTGTGTCAAATGCAAGATAGTTTGAATGTTTTATTCCGTTTGTTATGTATGTGTTTGTGTCAAATGCAAGGTAGTGTGTGTAATGTGTTTTAGTTAATTTTATGTATGTTTTATCCATTATTTGAAAAAATATTAGCATTGCGCAATCCTTCTCTACATCGACTATAACCGTGCGTATTTTCGCGAGCTCATGAATACAACTTTGCTAAAGATCATCATATGATCAAATGAATAGTTTACGATTCTAAAGAGGACATACAGACAAACATTCATTTTTATAAAGAAGAAGAAGAAGATATTGTTGTGTTTGGTGTACAATAAAGCTGTTTTGTATTGTATTGTATTGTATAGTCCACCTGTTACAGGGTGGCCACTGACGTATATGTGTAATCGAAGTGGATAAAATCAGTCCTACCTAAGATATGCCAGATGCGTTACTACCCGAAAGGTAGGGTGCTACCCGAAGGGTTACTACCCAAAGGGTAGAGTACTACGCATCAGGCATATCTCGGGTGGGACTGATTTTATCTGGTTCGATTACACCTATGCGTCAGTGGCCACTCAGTACCAAATAGACTTAAGTCAAGGCTTGACTCTGGAAGCACCAACGCAACGCCACACAAAATTCTACCTAATAACCGCAAGTTATAGTAGGAGCAGTGATAGCCTAATGGTTGAAACTTGTCCTCTCAATCGGGAGGTCCGAGGTTCAAACCCAGGCACGCACACTAAAAATTATGTGCGTATTAGAAATTAATTATCACTGCTTTTCGGTGTTGGAAAACATCGTGCGGAAATCTACACACCCGAGAGTTCTTTAAAAAAAAGTTCTCGGAGGTGTGTGAAGTCCACCAATTCGCACTTGGCCAGCGCGGTGGACTATGGCCTAAAACTCTCTCATTCTGAGAGAAGACCCGTGCCCATTATAAATTAATTATCACTGTTTTACGGCGCAGAAATATATGAGGAAATCTACAAATTTGAGATTTAATTAAAAAGTTTTCAAAGGTGTGTGAAGTTTACCCAAATGCGGTTGACCAGCGCGATGGACTACGGCAGGGTTTCGCAAAGTGGGGTACGCGAACCCCTAGGGGCTCGCCATTCGATGGCAGGGGGTTCGCGACAAGATTTACGTAATAATAATACAATTAAAGTATATGAAAATATAAACAAATATTTCTAAAATTGACTTCATTTGTGACATCAAACATGCACATCCATCATATTAATAGTAGTAAAAATACATTGGCACTATATTGTTAATTTTTATTGAAATAAAAACATTATCTTCTTCAATCTATCTTTTATCAATTAAGTTAAGGGGATTAGCTGTTACTTGGAAGCATTAAGAGGATACGTGGAGTTGAAAGTTTGAGAAACCCTGGTCTACAGCATAAAACTCTCTTATTCCAAGAGGAGACAATAGTGACATTATTGCCCAGCAGTGGGATAATGGGCTGAGCTACATCCTGTTGCAGTCGGACTGTCGCTGTAGCAAGCCTACGTAATGACGTAGTTGCTCAGCACAATGCCTTGCAATGATATGTGGATCATGACCTGTCGACCGCACACTACCGCTTTGTACGACTTTTTAATTAAATGACATTCTTGTGTTGTTTATTTTGGTTTATTTGTATTAATTTTAGAATTATTTAGTTTTGAATAATTGTTGAAGAAGGAGAATAAATATCGTGTTAACTGAAAGATTGGTAAGCACATAGAATAAGTGAAAAAAAAACAATATTTTTGATAGATTTTTTTGTTTTCTTTATTAGGAATAATTAAGTATATATTGTTATTAATAGACAGACAGCAAGTTACAGTGACATTCTTAAAATATTTTGACCTTAATTATAGAGTTTCCAAGATTTTTATTCATAATATTACCGTCGTAGCTGCCAAACAGAACAAAAAACAAAATAGAAAATTCTGGAGCGGTACGTTGACTGTAAATTAAATGTCTCAGCGAGAGTGTAGAATGGTAGTCAAGTGATCGACCAGTATAAATTGGAACCCCGATCAGACCAAGGCATCAGTCTCACTGTAGAGTCGAGAGGATACAAACCAGAAACATGTTCGCTAAACTGGTGAGATTTTGTTTAATTCAATTATTTACATTTATTTTTTTTTAAAGTCAAGTTGACAGGTGACAGTTGACGTTTAGGAATTGATCTCGGAAAATTTTAGATTTGTTACTTTAAAAAATTAAATGCACTGTTAGTCGTGCATTTAATTAAATAAAATTAAAATAAATCGTGGGCAAGATTAGAACATTATAACGTGTATAATCGTATTCGACATTTTACATTAATAAGTTCACAATTTTGCCAATTTCACTTAAACTCTAATAGTTTAAGTTAAAAAAACGCGTGAGCTAAAGTTTATAGTTACTATTTCCATTCTTTTAGTTAATTTTTCAATTTCAATTACAATTTTAAATTTATATCTCTTATGTGAAGTTTATTTCAGTTGTTTCAAAAATATTAAAATAATGTGTATTTCCGGAAAAATATCCTATAATCGCGAAGTGTTTATTAATAACATACCTAAAGGAATAATAAGCGTTTAATCATTGACTTCAATACATTTAAAAAAAGAAAAGCTTGTCGTCTTTTCCCGCCTTTTTTGTTCAACGGAAACTTGTTGTCATAATGTCACAGATAATGTATCAGATCAGTCTCCCAGAATTATAATGTCACAGATAACAAACGTATCCAATTTGTCACAGTACTAGAATACTAGATCTACTTGAGTGGGTTCGCAATGCGATAAGTATGGTGAACTAATTATGATGTACATATAATTTGTATGCGCGTCACACCCATTACAACCTCAGTACAGCCTTGCGCCCACAAGGTATCAAAATGTTTTGTTTATATAACAATGTTGACATTTCGAATTGAAATACCACGGAATAATTACCTAGATTGGCTGTACAGGAAGATTCGCATAGCCGAAAACAAGAAATTAAAAAAAAAAACAAGAGTAACATGGCATCCGATAAAAAAAGGCGCGAAATTTTTTTGGATACGCGTACCAAATTTGTTAAAATAAAATCCATAAAAAGTTTTAAAATTTAAATGACGAGTTTTTTATGCAATAGGAACATGCGAGAAAAATGTACAACTTCCGTAAACAAATGTAATTTTGAAAAAAAATCTAATAACATTCTAATTAGGGCGCAATCCCGTATTTCTTGTTATTACGCATCTCTTCATACAACATTTTTGTTAATTGATTAAATAATTGAAACGTTATTTCTTTTCGCATCCAATTGTTACAACTGACAGTTAATTAACGCATAATGATCGTAAATTATAAAATAATACATTTTTAATAGATGCGGTAGATTTAAAAGTAAAATATAGATTTAGCAGTAATATCCTAATGCTTGAAACACGGTATCTCAAGATTCGAATCCCAGGCAGCCATCACTGTATATTCTAAATATTGTGCGTATTAGGTACAAACGAATCACTGCTTTACGGTGAAGGAAAAAATGTGAAAAACCTGTACACCGGAGTTATTGCAAATATTCAGACACGATGATTTAACTAATAACCACCATAAAAACACCTGAAACTAAGAGATGTAGAAAATCTTTCTCACATTATTAAATATGAAGAAATCGCTGATTCGATAAAAACGCCTTTCGTATTTTAAAATTGTTATTTTCTTTACTTTTGGGTACAATAGAGACAATAGAGTATATTATTATTATAAATATGGTCCATCTTTAGCACTTGTTCTGTGAGGAGTCCCATGCAGGGCCGTCTTTGACTATGCTGGGGCCCTTGGGTACACAAGAATTTGGGGCCCTTTTTCAAAATTAAACGGTCCAGTAGGTGATAAACCAATACGGTTTGACCGAGGAGATACTACCGCCAAACTCAAGGCCGTCTTAGACTATGCTGGGGCCCTCTGGCACACAAGAATTCGAGGCCCTTTTGGAATATAACAAAGTATTATGTACTTTCTTTACATTCCATAAGGGCCCCGATGATCGTGCAACTAGAAAAGTGTTCTCGACCATATTTTGATATTAAATGTGAGAAAAATTGTGGGCCCTTCGGGGCCCTCTGAGGATGGGGGCCCTGGGCACTGGCCCCGGGTGCCCTTATGGTAAAGACGGCATTGGTCCAACGCCCAGCAGTGAAACTTGACGAACACAACTAAATAACTGCAGATATTCATAATATTAGTTTCAATCTATTTAGGTCTTGAAATTCAATGCCGATATATCATGCTTGAATGATATTGACTTACAAGTCATTGATTTTTTATAAGATCTGGGGGCACGGCAGAGCCACCGCCAAGTCAAGCAAAAAAGCGGCACGGCCGTACCATACTTTTCTCGAAGCAATTTATTGTATTTTTCATTGTACATAACAGATTTTTAAGATTTTTCATTATTTCCGTATTTTTTAAAGCATACATGAAAAGCAAATAGGCGCTTAAATTAAAAGCAATTTTATAATAATCTGTATTATGTGTTACATTTTTCGCTTATGTTAAAACATTTTTTACAAGTAATTTGGTTGTTAAAATAACCTTTATGGCAAATCAAATCTTGCCGATCTAAGCTAATAGTTTCAAGTTTAATCACTGACCACATAATAGTTTATTAAATCTTCTTCATTTAGAGATTGGTCATTTAACAAAATAAATAATTTATTCATTATAAATTGTTTCCGAGAGTCGCTCTCTCTCTCGCGCATATCTCTCTCGTTTTAGGCCATAGTCCAACGCGCTGGCCAAGTGCGAATCGGTGGATATTAGACAGAAATAGGAGTCATAAATACACGCACAGTGGAATGGTCATCATTTTGTATCAATAAAATATTATATCGCGGGTTTTGAGCGCGGTGACCGAATCAAGATATTCCGTAACGAAAGAACCTAACACCCCGCACTATGTAGCGCGGCCGAGCGTTCACTTAACATGTATGTATATGGTACGACAGTACGAAGCTTGCGCGGATCGAGATGACCTGCAAATCGGACGAATATGTAAACAGTTATTTGTGAGAAAGTATATAGCATCAAAGAAAAAAACTTGAATTAATATCAAGCAAAAAAATACTGTACTACACGGAGACTAAGAGGTTCGTTTCATTATGAACCGAACATCTTAGTCTCCGTTAGTTCATATAACAGTGCACTTAGTTAACTTTTAACCCGCCCCGCGCTAGCGACCCGCATGGCGGAGCGGTTACCATACCGGTCTGACGCGCAATGGGTCCCGGGTTCGATTCCCGGCCAAACAGGCATCTGAATGATGAGTTGAGATTCATGTTCTGGGTCTGGGTGTTTGTGTATTCGTCTTGTGTGTACATAGTAGCCACAACACAGGAGAAAATCCTAGTGTGGGGCTATGAGTGTAGAAAGATAGATAGATAGATAGATAGATAATCATTTAATCGTTCTGTTTACACACACAATTAGCTATTACACACGATAACAAAGATAAAAGAAAGTGCAAAACAAAACGAATGGACACTGCTCAGCATTATGTTGGCATGCAAAGCGTGTTTTAACTGACGAATTCAATTTTTTTTCCACAGTTCGTTCTTTGCGCGTTGGCAGCGGTAGCGCTCGCCCAGAACAAGTACCCCGCGGGCCTGCACCCCGCGGTCTGCCCCAACTACCCCTACTGCGACACCACCGCGTTCCAACGCTTCACCCCGCAAGGCCAGCCGATCCCTGAATGGGTGTACAACCCGTCTATCCTGCCTGTCGCGCCTGCTGAGTGAGTTCTTAGTAGACTTTATAATATTTGAGCTCAGTGTTGCTAGGTAAAAAAAGTTTTTACAGGCTGAATTTGTCTTAGTGTTGCTAGGTTAAAAAGTTTTTAATATATGATGCGATATATCTATGCGTTTATTAAGGATGACATTATCTTAGTGTCTCTAATTTCTTTTTGTCTGACTGAAGTAGGAAAGAAAGAAGACCGGGGAAGTACCACCATCTATTTCTAGCGTGAAGCAGTTCTAGTGTTTCGATGGAAGGGTGTGGTTGCCGTCACACTTTCACATGAGGCGACCATCATAGTCCTCAAGAGTAGCAACGCATCTGTGGTTGACTTCAGATGGAACCCATATTCTGTATGAAGTTGCTTACAGACGTCGCAGGGCGGCAGTGACCACTTACCATTAGGTGGACTGCACGCTCGTTTGCTGCTTCAATCAGATAAAAAAAAGATCTTAATAGTATAAATAGTATAAAGTACTTAACAAATATATTTTTTCTAGCCCTAACGCCGCCGCTGGAGCCCGCTACCCTGCCAACTTCAACGCCGCGACCTGCCCCAACTACCCTTACTGTTGGTGATCTCCAAAACCACCCCAAAACATACAACGGACATGAACAGCTACATAACATCGTTAATACCAGATTTTCAAACAAAGCCACATCTGTCAAATTGACAGCTGACAGATGACAGCTGACAGCTTACTTTTTAATTTTAAACAGCAAACTTGCTTTGTAGAAACTCTGCGTAGATTAGCAATGTTTACTGCCATTATGTAAATAGACAAAATGTCTGAAAAATAAAAAATGCTTTTGCATTTGTATTTTTGTATAAAATTGTAAAAAATCTGTAAATAAAAATAATAAATACGATTTTTTTGTATATTATGTTGTTTTGTTTTCTGCTCATACTTATAGGAAATACTCAAATTTTTAAAAAAGAAAAAATAAGATAAAATATGTAAGATAAATATTTAAATTTAAGCACAATGCTGTTCTTTTCAAGCAACATTAATATACTCTTTTTAGATTATTTTTGACATATTTACGACAATATTTTTATAATCCATCATTTAAAAAACGAAAAATGATAAAAAGAGTACACAAGTATTGAAAAAAATCAAACCAAAATGTAATTAAAATACATCGTCCTTAACGAAAGATCTTTTGAAGTGAAACTTCTTTAGGCGCATGATGGTAAAATTTTTACAGATGAAACGTCACGCCGGTATGCAACGGAAGTGTCGGAAAAGAGAGAGAGAGTGATCGAGACCGATTGAGAGAGAGTAAGGGTTCCCGGAGTCCTCTTTATAGCGCCGAGGACGGCCACCGGGGGGGTTTTAGTGCGGTAAAAATCCCACATAACCCTGCGTCTCTCCCACGGCGTCGGGTACCTTTTGAAGGTTTCCCCCTCGAGAACAAAAAAAAAAAAAAAAAAAAAGGCAGGGCGAACGTAGCATGAGCAACTAGCCGTGGAGTGAGAGTAGGGAGCAAGCGAGTGAGAAAGATTGAGAGAAAAAGTGAGACAGAGCGAACGTCGTATCACGCCTTTTTCCCTTCCTCTTAATCTTGGAAATTTAAAGTTTTAGATTTGTATAAATATAAACAAGATTTATAAATTAGTTCGCCAAAGAAGTTTCACTTCTGACATGTGTACTTTGTACGCACGCATGTTTTTTTTAAAAAAGAAACACCGTCAAACTCTTAAAAATCCCATCTTCGATTAATCAAGACTTTCCCCTTCCCTAACAATTTTTTTTAAATCTTACCAATAACATAAAGGCAAACATTTTGAGACGATGTATATATATTTAATATTCTTTTGCTTTTGATTTCGATGAAATTTGTCACACAGTCTAAGACGTTACAACTTTATGAATTACACATACTAAGAATGTCGTCGAAATACCGGCAAAAAGAATTCGAAAAGGATTCAAAAACCGCATATCGTGAGTAACCATTAAGTAATAAAATGTGCCATTAGTCTAAAATTATACACATACTAATCCGACGAGACGCAAGCGAGCAAACCCGAAGAAAAAGCTAGTATTAAATGTGTTACGTCGCCCTAACACAGCAAAAAAATTGACAACACGAAATTGAATTACGCATTGAAATTCGTAATGAACTTGCATGCATGCCGTCACGCTCTGAAGAACTAATAGCGTGAGGAAACATGTGTCCAAACTTAGGGATGCAATTGTAACATTCGATCGCTTTCTTAATAACAGATTGCACGGTCTTTCCTACCACGCACGTGCAAGATATGGAATGAGCTTCCTCCTGAGGTACTCCCGGAGCGCTATGACATCCCCATGTCTCTTCAAGAAAGGTGCAAAAAGAGGTCTCCTTCATAGCCGGCGATGCATTGGCGACTCCTCTGGTGTTGCGAATGTCCAAAGGCGACGGTAACCACTTCCATCAGGTGACCCGTCTGCCTTATCGTATAAAAAAAAAGTTTTCTCAATCGATCATTGCTTTTTTAAGGGAAACTTCTTCGTGCCCGAGGGTTTTTTTTACGGATGAAACATCCATCCATCAGTCCTTTGAGGTCCACTGCTGGACATGACTACATCGCTCGTAGGACCGATAACCGATGGAAAAGGAAAGTCAGTGGCGACTACGGACGAAACGTGACACGAAAATGTAGGATGTTTTTAATTGGACTAGTCACCCGTCGCAACGGTCGAAATTCAACCGTAATTTAAATTAAAAAACTAAACTTCATATTGTCCAAAGTAGTCCGAATATTTCTCAAATCCAAATAAAATGTATTAATTTTCAAGTAATTTTGAACGCGCCCGTTAAATATAAAAAGAGGTTCAATTAGCTAAGCCGCATTTAAAAGCAACAGCGGTATTTTGACAAAGACATCTGACATTTTTGACGTTATGTGTTTTCATAGTAAGACAATAAATGTTCTATTTCGTTTATTATTTATGTGTTTGTGATAAATACACGGTAGCGTGTGCAATGTGTTTTTGATTGATTTTATGTAAGATATATGCATTATTTGAAAAAAATATAAATATTCTGCACTCCTCGTCCACGTCCACTATAACTATGCAAACATTCATACTAATCCGTCCGTGGCATATTACTTAAAAATGCACCACAAGTTTTTGCTTCACGTATTAATATATTAGATAAGACAAATTGAGTACTAACGTGAGAGTAACACAAAAATATAGCGACTGTCGATTGAAACAATATCATTAAAGTAAAAAAAAATGTGTGCGTGTACCAGCGTACACTCGTAAGAAGTGAAACTTCTATAAGACGTTATTTTTCAAAAAATAATTTACTATATGCAACTTTACAGAAATTGGTTAAATAAAGTTAAATTAGATAAAGTTTAATAAAAGGCTTTTATTAAACTTTATCTAATAATCTAATCTATAATAATCTATCTAATATCACGCGTGGTAGGGATAAGAAAAAGATGGGGCGTAACGGAAAAAAAAGATGGCGCGTAACAGAAAAAGATGGCGCGTAACAGAAAAAGACGGCGCGTAACGAAAAAATGTTACACTAATTTTTTTTCCAACCCCGATAAAGAAGTTTCACTTCAATAAATTTCGCAAATATCTATAAGATTACAATAGCTCTGTTGGGATTTTTTTATGATTTAGCATCGGAAATATAAAGTTTTACATTAATCACTACACAGTATAAAAATAACGTCTCTTCCCGGTGTATAGTGTATATTACAGTGTCCCTATGTATGCTTAGATCTTTAAAACTACGCTACGGATTTTAATGCAGTTTACTTTAATATATAGGGTATTTCAAATAAGGTTTTCATGTATAATACATGCATAATATAGTGGAGCAACACTGACAATTTTAGATTTTTGACTTTTAGGCGGAAGCAAGTTCGCCGAGTCAGCTATTTAACAATAATATACCAGGTGGTAGAACCAGTGTAGTTCGACCGGGGAGGTGTCACCGCACCTATTTCTACCGTAAAGCAGTTATTTTTCGCTGGAAAGCTGTGCTTACTCAATTTCATTTGAGGCGACCATCTAGCAAGGGAGTGGCAACGCGTCTGTAATTGACTTCAGATTGAACCTTTGTACTATTTAATAATAATAATAATAAAATCATTTATTGCCTTAGACGTAGAAAAAGGATTGCACAACATGTTAGGAGTCATAATTTAAAGGGACAATAGGAAGCGCTCAGCTTTAGCTGACAGAATAGAGATCTTACGCAGCTCTGTTTTATCAGCCGTTTCCTGCTCCCAAAGGTCTTGTTCGGGAGTTACTATTTTGAGACTATTTGGAGTTGGTTACAGATAAATTATTGTTTTTGTCTTGATTCATAAAATAAAGTATTAAAATTTCCAGGCGAAAACTAGCCTGCGAAATTCGTCGCCATAAAGGTTAATTCATCTTCATATCATATATCTCTTTTAAATAAATCAATCTATCAACTATTTACGCCTAATTCTCCAATTTGTTTTAAACAATATTGGTTGATCACAGATTTAAACTAATGCCTCGTTTACATTAATAAAAAAAAAAGTAATGTCATCAATTTGTACCATTTACTTTTTAGAAGTCGAATGCATAACGCGCTTTTTGCGCCAATCACCACTATTGAATACCCCCTTTACAAAATCACAGCTAAGTTTAAATATTTCTTGTATAATTTGCCATATTACCATAGCGTAACAAACTGTTAATGTTGTTTTCAATAAATCAAATATTTATGCCTCCTACACATAACTCATCATAGGTATAATTAGACAATCGATTGAACAATACAATGCAATGCCAATGATTTATATCATTTGTGCATCTAATTAAAATATTTTAGTGACATTGATAGTAAGGACGAGTATCCGAATGCACGTTTCCCGCGCTGTCAGATTTAAAATATTCTAATAGTATAATGCAACAGATTATTGATAATGTTTAACACTTTCGCGGACGGACCACTTGCGTCTGTGTTCTAGTGTGACACAGTAAATCTCCATACATGACGTATAAATACGTAGTGTCCAATAATATCATACGTTTTAAAGACGTCATAACAGAATCGTGACAGTAAAGTTTCTAGTATTTTATATGGAGTGACACAAGGCACATCCAATAATATTTTAACTTGAATGTTCATCAGGAATAAACGTTCTGCCGTAAATAATATTTTATATTTGAACGTCATCGTACGTTGTGCCATAACAAAATATCAAATTATGACGTACAATCACGTTTTGTCCGTGAAAGTGTTAACTCATTTCTCCGTGATCATAAATACAGTAGAGAGACATACAGCTACTTATAAGAGGAAACGTCCAATGGTTAGAAAGAACATGCGATATAAACAACAGCTTGTTTAAAATTGGTGTGAGCTGTTTTTTTTCATTTACACACGTTTTTGATAATCAATAATCAACATTATAAATTCGAAAGTTTGTGAGAATGTGCACAGATAGTTAATGACGTAAAAGCACGTGACGTAAATTATTACAGGATACTCATTATCTTTGCAGACGCAACAGAAGAGGCCGAAGCCGCGTGTATGGCCTAGTATTAAAAAAAAAACCTTTGCTATTTTGTCAAGGCCAAAGAAATTTATCTTACGTGTAAATACATTACAAAATCAGGAAGCGCGTAGATCGTTTGTATTCACAATGTAGCATTAAATAAAATTAACAACGAAATAAATCAAGCTTAACGACGCTCCAACAATTCATTGATGATAATAAAAGTGAAATATTTGAGTGAGATCCGCCATCTTTTTTTCCCGCCTTTAATTATGGAGCTGTCAGAACGGATGCGTTCGGATACTTGTCCTTGCACTGCCCTATAAAGATTTACTACTCATTCGTAACACCTTACATATACTTACGCTAACTCTTGCCCGCGACTTTCTACGCCCTGATTATAATACAAAATAATACAACTATTTAACTCCCTATTTGCACTACTAAGTATTTGCTCTGAAACATTTAAATAAAACTCTTTAAACATTCGCCCACGCCATGATTTCCTTTGTTTTATTTTTTTCTATTCTTAAACCTAACGATAAGGCGGACGGGCCATGATGGAAAGCAGTCACCGTCGTCTATAGTCATTCGCAACACCAGCGGAGTCGCCAATGCATCGCCGGCTTTGAAGGAGAGCTCTTTTCGCACCTTTTTTGAAGAGTCCCATGTCGTATCGCCCCGGGAATATCTCAAGAGGAAGCTCGTTCCAGTGCTGTGGATATACTCAAAGACAAACATACAAACACCCAGGTACAGTACAGAAATCTAAATTAATTATTCAGATATTAACGACCCACGTGGCGGAGCGGTTACCATACCGGTCTGACGCGCAATGGGTCCCGGGTTCGATTCCCGGCCAGACATGTATTTGAATGATGAGTTTAGATTCGTGTTCTGGGTCTGGGTGTTTGTGTATTCATCTGGTGTGTATCCATGGCACCCACGAGACAGGACAAAATCCTACTGTGGGGCTACGAGTGTAGAAAACGTGTTTTTTTAGATATCTTTCCGCACTGGAATTGAACCTGGAACCTTCTGTTTGTCACACTTTATGGAAACCGCTCCGCCACGCATAATGCGTATCTTCATCAGTGAATCAATAAATGATAAAATAAAACATTTATCTGAATTATGTCATTCTTTAGTAGTCTAGGCTCTGCGATAATTAGTAAGAAAGCAGAACTCTTTCGATTTACATATTTGCTAGTTTACTCCCGCGGTGTCGCTTGTTTTGCTACTTCTACAGTAATGAGAGTCCTATGTGTTAAACAAAATCATAAAGTATGTATGTGCAAAATTTCAGCGAAATTTGCCTGTTATTTTTTACGTGAAAGAGTAACATACGCAAACACATACACACAAACACATATATTCTCAAAACTTCTGCATCACTACATAGTAACAAAGTCACTTCTCGCTATCTGTCCCTATGTATGCTCAGATCTTTAAAACTACGCTACGGATTTTAATGCAGTTTGTTTTAATAGATAGGGTTATTCAAAAGGAAGGTTTTTATATATAACACATACATAATATAGTGGAGGAACACTGATAATTTTTGATTTTTGACTTTTAAAGTTCGCCAGGTTAACTAGTGTTATGTAAAAGCTTCAGTATTTCTCAATAGTAGTAATAGTAAATTTTCTTCAATAGTTAATGTTGCCGTCAACCCATTATTGTCCCACTGCTGGGCACGGGTCTTCTCTCAGAATGAGAGAGTTTCGGCCATAGTCCACCGCGCTGGCCAAGTGCGAATTGGTGGACTTCACACACCTCCGAGAACTTTTTTTTTTTATTTAAAGAACTCTCGGGTGTGTAGTAGGGTGGAGTGAAAATTTTTTTTTTATATATTTGTTTCGGAATACCTGTAAAAAGTTGCTGTTAATGCTCACACATATACATACAAAAATTTATTTGCCACATGATAAAGTAAGAGGTGCCCCCAACATCATGAACTTTAGAGAAATTCACAAAATTTTGTCAAAAAACACCAACGTCTAATATTGGCAAATTAACGCTAAATCATATTTTGTGTCTCCCCGTTGGCAACTGTTTAACTTTGAATAGTGCGTGGATAGGCAGTGGGGGCGGGACGCGGAGGGAGAGGTGATTGCACTGCACTTTCATGATATATCCGAAAGATTGGCTACGGAAGTTTTAGATATCTGGCGAAAAGCGTCGCTTCCTACTGTCAGCCTTAAGAGAGTACTACAACTTATTCGATCTTACCATGACAAATATAGAAGCTTACTAAAACCTTATCAAGGCCGTCAAACGAACAAGAAATATCAAGAGAAGATAACTGAATTTGTTGCTGAGTCCCAAAGGTTATTTGATGTTTGCAGTTGCAAATGCAAACTTATCTTAGAGTGTACTTGCTCAAAAGACAGGCGTGTTCCCAAGGAAGAAGTATCTTTTTTACTTGATCAAAGAACTACGAGAAAAATGATGATAGGCGGTGTAGATTTGGTTGCGACTGCAAAAAATATAAAAAAAATTAAAAGACAATAAAAAGAATGACTACGTAGCAAAGAGATAATGGATTCTAACCAACCGTCTTGTTCTCGTTATTTGCCTGATGTCTCAACGATCGAAAGCACTAGTTCAAGCAATAATAGCGTAGCTTCTAATCCTTATCAATCGCCTAAAAAACAAATAGTTGCTCCGCCACCGAAGAAAAAGAGATTAACTTTACCATCATTAGCCCTCGCCTGCGATCGTACTGGAGTCTCTGACAGAATAGCTGCTATTATAGCTTCGTCAGTGTTAAAAGATGTTGGAATTATTACATCAAAGGATTCAAGTGCTGTCATTGATCGTTCAAAGTTGCGCCGTGAAAGAACGAAAGTCAGGTCAACATTACATGATGCAGACCGCAATAAAAGTATACGCGGTATTTATTTTGATGGCAGAAAAGATAAGACTTTGGTTAGTGTTAAGAAGGAAGGCAAATTTTATAGAAAAAGAGTAACAGAAGACCATTATGTGATTCTATCAGAGCCAGGAAGTGACTATTCCGGGCATGTTACGTGTGAATTGGGAACTGCTAAAGGTATTGAAAGTGCCATAATAAATCATTTGAGAACAAAATCGGTGGATTTGGATGAAATAATTGTTGTTGGTTGCGATGGTACAGTCGTGAATACAGGTTTCAAAGGAGGTGTTGTTCGTTTGATGGAAGAAGAACTTAACAAACCATTACAATGGTTTGTCTGTCAGTTGCATTCGAATGAGTTACCATTGCGACATCTTTTATTGCACTTGGATGGAAAAACTACAGGGCCTAAATGCTTTTCAGGTCCTATCGGATCTGAATTACAAAAATGTGAATCAATGCCAATTGTTCAATTTACCACGATTCCCTCTATATTACCTGAAGTCACTAGAAATGAGTTGAGCACCGATCAAAAATATCTTTACGATGTGATGACAGCTATCAGCACTGGCAACTTTTCTACCGATTTAGCTAATATTACACCTGGACCTCTTAACCATTCTAGATGGCTTACAACAGCAAATAGAATCTTAAGATTATATGCTACTAGAACAGACCCCGAAGAAAACTTAGTCATATTAGCCACGTTCGTAATGAGAGTTTATGGTCCAATGTGGTTCACAATAAAATGTAATCCCTCATGTACAAACGGAGCTAAGCATCTGTACCAAACAATTAGCCTATCTCGATATTTGAACGCGCCCTTGAAGGAAATCCTTGATAAAGTAATCCAACGAAATGGATATTTTGGTCACCCAGAAAATATTCTTATTGCTATGCTTGGAGATGACAGAGAAATCATACGAAAACTAGCATATCAGCGAATTTTAAAAACAAGAGCAGAAAATACTGTAGGTCTTCGAACATTTAAAGTACCTGCTTTAAATTTCGATGCTAAAGATTATACCGACTTGATTACGTGGCAAGACTGTCAGATAACTGAACCACCTTTGACTTCCAATTTATCTGATGAAGCCTTGAAAGAGATTGTCAAAAGTGGTTTGACTACATGTCACAATATTAAAGATTTTCCATGCCATATCCAAGCCGTAGAGCGCTGTATGAAATTGGTTACAGAAGCTTCAAGTGCAGTTTGTGGAGAAAATAAACGAGATGGTTTCATTAGGGCAAGGCTATTATCACGGCAGCAAATGCCTGATTTTGAAACAAAAAAACAATTTTATATCGAATAATCCACTTATTTCTGATTGTTTAAATTCTTTGATAATATATTTTTTTAATTTTTCTTGATAATAAAACATTAAAACAACTAATCAGGCTTTTATTTAACGCATTACAATGTAGTTTGTTTTATAATGGACTGGAAAGTTAGAAAAATACTATCATTAAAAATTAAATCAAAGTATTTAAAAATTTTGTATTTTTGTAATTTCCAATTGGGTTGGGGCACCTCAAAACATCAAGACAAGTAAACAATCTTTTGTACGCTGAATTTCCTCATTAAAAGGCAACTTTGTATCCCTATTCCATTAAAAAAAATTAAAAAAAATTTTTTTTCATATATTATCACTCCACCCTAGTGTGTAGGTTTCCTCACGATGTTTTCCTTCACCGAAAAGCAGTAATATAATTAATGTATAATATGCACATAAATCAGTGGTGCGTGCCTGGGTTTGAACCTCGGACCTCCCGATTGAGAGGCCAAGTTTCAACGATTAGGCTATCACTGTTCATGCAATGTTATGATTTCTCAATAGTCAATGTTATGATTTCTCCGGAATCGAACCTTGGACTCTATCTTTAATACCTAGGTACGTTTGTGTAAGTGGTCTACCTTTATTTGGCAAGATAAAGTTACATACAATGGATCGTTCTGAACAAAATGCATTAAACAATGAGGAAGCCTTTTATCTGGTTTGAAGGCGTAAATTATGGCTCAAGTTTAATCAACTGTGCTGTGTAATTTTGACTTATAAAGCCATCATCGGCAATTCAATATTGTCCCACTGCTGGGCACATCTTTCACATGGCGACCATCATAGTAATCATCATAGAACGCAACGCATCTGAATGACAACAGATGGAACCCATGTTCTGTATGAAGTTGATTATACATGTCGCAGGGTAGTGACCACTTACCATCAAGTGACCATCATAGTCCTCGGGAGTAGCAACGCATCTGTGTTTCACATCAGATGAACCCATGTTCTGTATGAAGTTGATTACAGATGTCCATGAGCGGCAGTGACCACTTACCATCAGGTGGACTGCATGCTCGTTTGCTACTTCAGTCGTATAAAAAAAAAGTTCTCCTTTAGTCGCCTAACGATATCCACGAGAAGAGAGAATGGGCTATACCGATAATACACCATTCTTGTATATAATCGTTTAGTTTTTTGGTAAAAATAAAAAAAAAAAAACAAAAAACAAGTAATTACACGCCTTAACACGCTTTCTACACTCATATCCCCACACTAGGATTTTTCGTGTCGTGAGTACCATGGACACACACAAGAGGAATACACAAACACCCAGATCCAGAACATGAATCTAATCTCATCATTCAGATACCTTTTTTTTTTTTTTGTTTTCGAGGGGGAAACCTTCAAAATGTACCCGACGCCGTGAGAGCGACGCAGGGTTATGTGGGATTTTTACCGCACTAAAACCCCCCCGGTGGCCGTCCTCGGCGCTGAAAAGGAGGACTCCGGGATCTCGAAACGACTTCAACCGGAATCCTCCGAGCGCGTTGCCCCATCGGGCTCCTCCCAGATGGGCGGCTGGGCCCACCGCTCCGTCTAGTCTTGCCGACGGTATGCGACCACACATACCGCCGTCCTTCCCGGGATTGCCTGACCGATCGGTTCGAGCTCCCACTCTAGCCGTCTGCAACCCCGGAAGCCCCTTTTAGTCGCCTCTTACGACAGGCAGGGGATGCCGTAGCCCTATTCTGATCCCGGAACTACAGGGCGTATCATTAAGATACCTATTTGGCCGGGAATCGAACACGGGACCCATTGCGCGTCAGACCGGTATGGTAACCGCTCCGCCACGCGGGTCGTCTAAATTAAACAAAATTAAAAATGCATTATTATACGCTTTTAAAAATACAACTTGCCACTTGTTCCATTCAGTAATTGGAGTAAGTCATCCAGTTTTAAAGGTTACGTTACAAGTACTTTTCGTAGTTCAGCGTTTCTCAAACTATAGCGCGATGTACATACAGGGGTATATTAAAAGGTACCGTAAGGTATGTGTGTAATATGAGGAACTTCAAAATTATTCTATTACATTATGATCGAGCAGAATAATTTTAGCAGTATCAGTGTTTATACATAATAACATTTTTCAAGGTGGTGGAACCAGTGTAGTTCGACCGGGGAAGTACCACCGCCACACCTATTTCTAGCGTGATGCATTTCTTGCGTTTCGATAGAAGGGTGTGGTTGCCGGCCCACTTTCATATGAGGCGAACATCATAGTCCTCGGGAATAGCAACGCATCTGTGATTGACTTCAGATGGAACCCATCGACGGTCCCTACATATATAAGGACAAGTCAAAAATGGCATTTTTTTTTATTGCATATATGGCTTTAAATTGTCCATACGCTCATACCTATGTGGGCACTTCACCCACATATCATATTTATTGTATGTAATCTATTCATTATATTACACTGTTCACTAATACATACATATTATTATAATGTTTACTTAATTATACCTATCTACAGACACATACATACACACATTCATATTCAGCGACACATACGTACATACACCTACACTTCAACACTACACCCCGGGACTCGAACCCGGGACACAAGGTGTGTGTTGGAGTGCTGCCGAGCGGCCGGCCGCGGCCGCCATTTTCTGCGCGCGCGCATCGCGCCAGCGGTCGCCCCCCGCCGTCTCATACCTCACCGGCCCGCGGCTTGACCGCTCCGGCCGCGCCCGCTCGGCAGTCGGCTAACCCTCGTCCCGCGCTGTACCTGTGTCGCTCGTTACGCCCGGCTAACCACTACGATCTCCGCGTAGTGTTTGCTTTAGTGCCTAGATTCGCTATTTTGTGCTTCCGAACAATATAGACTCTCGCTTGTGTGCCTAGTGTTTAAAGACTATTATTAGTGTTTAAGTTTAGTGCCTAGGACGCTTTCTATCGTTTCTCTCTCTCCTTCTTTGTTAATTATGGTAGATTTAAGTGTGGACAATTGTTTAGTTTTAATTAGTGTTAGTGCATGCTATGGACCCTAAGGTATTATTGTGACCGCGCAATAAACTCTTATTTCAAGTGGACTTGTGCGTCATTGACTTTTCACCTTTTCCTGCACACACCCTCAGACTTTCACCACACTCACACCCATCTCCATAACTGGTGACCCTTATCGAACACAGTGACAATGAGTGACGATAGTGACAGTGCAAGTGATAGCGACTTTTTGCGTTTCGCCGACGCGCGGTCGGGCATGGCCCGCATAACCTCGCGGCGCATGACCACGCGGCGCGCGACCATGCGGCGCGCTAAGATGGCGACTGCGCCCCCTGGCGCACCTTCGGAGACCAGCACCACGGCCTTGCGAGTGCAACCATTCTGCCCCAACGACCCGGAGCTATGGTTTGCGCTCCTCGAGGGCCATTTTCACCACTGTAAGGTACAAGACGACACTGAAAGGTACACCCATGTTATTACCAACCTTGACATGAGGCACGCGAAGGTCGTGAGGGAGGTCATCATCAGCCCTCCGGCCCGGGACCGATACAATTTTTTAAAAACACAATTGATCAGCCGACTGACATCAAATAATAATAAGCGGATCGAGGAACTGCTCGCCAACGAGACGCTTGGTGACCGGACGCCGTCACAGTTCCTGCGGCACCTGCGGGACCTGGCGGGTTCCACCACCCATGACCACCTCATCCGCACTGCCTGGTACAACGGATTGCCACACTACGTGCAGGCAGTACTCTCCACCCTGCACTCGGACTCATTGGAGCAACTGGCAGATCTTGCGGACCGCTTGCAGGAGATCGCTGCACCCACCGCGGTCGCACCTTCCCCTGCCGCCCCTGCAACTCCAAAGGATAGCGACGCGGACCAGATAGCGGACCTAAATAAAATGGTGCAACAATTGGCGCGGCAGATTGACATGCACACGCATGCCCCACGCCAGCCTGACGTCAGCCCTGCACCACAGGCCCGCCGTTCCGCTTCCCACGCGAGGAAGCATAAGCCCGCTGCCCCATCTACGGCCAGCGAGGGCCAGTCTTTAATGTCTGCCGACAATACCCAAGGCACTACCGGTCGTCTATTTATTAAAGATCACAAATTAAACGTAGAATTTCTCATTGACACCGGTAGTGACCTTAGCGTATATCCACATACCGCTCTTCGTGAGCGCAGACAGATTAGTAATTTTAAATTAAGTGCCGCCAACGGCACTACTATTAACACGTACGGTTATGTGGAATTAAATTTAAATTTAGGTTTAAGGAGAAACTTTCAGTGGCGTTTCACGGTTGCGGATGTCACTAAGCCTATTATAGGTGTAGATTTTTTAAATCATTTTAATTTAATAGTCGACACCCGCAACCGGCGCTTGCTTGACAACACGACAACATTGTCGTCAAATGCCTTTATAGCGAAAACTAATGTTTGTTCTGTGAAGGTTGCAACGGGTGACACCAGGTACCACGCGCTACTAAGTGAGTTCCCCACAATTACAAGACCATCAGGTAAGCCTTTCACTCCAAGACACACTACTGTACACCACATTCGCACCACACCCGGCCCACCGGTTTCATGCACCCCACGTCGACTCGCCCCAGACAAGCTGAAGATAGCAAGGACGGAATTCGAACTCATGCTTTCCAACGGCACAGCGCGTCCTTCCGAGAGTCCGTGGGCTTCGCCGCTCCATCTTGCGCCTAAGAAAGATAACGGTTGGAGGCCCTGTGGTGATTACAGGTTGCTTAATGCACGGACGGTCCCCGATCGTTATCCTATTAGGCACATCCACGACTTTGCCCATTGTATAGCTGGATGTAAAGTCTTTAGCACCATCGACCTTGTAAAAGCCTACAACCAGATCCCGGTCTACGAGGAGGACATTGCCAAAACGGCCATTACAACACCTTTTGGCCTGTTTGAGTTCCCGTACATGACCTTTGGCCTTCGGAACGCAGGTCAGACCTTCCAGAGGTTTGTCGACGAGATGACGCGGGGCCTGGACTTTGCCTACTGCTACCTGGACGACTTCTTGGTATTCTCTCGCGACGAGGATGAGCATGAGTCACACCTGCGTGAACTGTTCACCCGCATGCAGGACTACGGCATCCTCGTCAACACCTCGAAGTGCGTCTTCGGTGCCAGTCAGGTAGACTTCCTGGGCTACCGCATCTCCGAGTCCGGCACGAAACCTCTGGAATCCAAGGTCCAGGCCATTACGGAGTTTCCCGCGCCGAAAACTGTCAAGCAGCTTAGGCGGTTTCTGGGGATGGTCAACTTTTATAGGCGATTTTTACCGCACGCCGCGACCATCCAGGCCCCATTAAACGCCCTGCTCGGCGGTTCGGCAAAGGGATCACAGCCGGTCGATCTTACAGGTGACACACTTCTTGCCTTTAATCGATGTAAAGAAAGTCTTGCTAGCGCTGCATTACTTGCTCACCCAGACTGCGATGCTCAACTAGGACTAGTCACAGATGCGTCTGACTTAGCCATAGGCGCAGTACTGCAGCAGCTCATAAATGGCGAATGGCAACCTTTAGCATTCTTTTCTCGTAACCTGAGCCCTTCGCAGCAGAAATATTCGCCGTACGACCGCGAATTGCTGGCCATATACGAGTCCATCAAGTATTTCCGACACATGTTGGAGGCCAGACACTTCGTGGTCTACACGGATCACAAGCCGCTCAGTTACGCTTTCCATGAGCGGAAAGCCAACTGTTCGCCTAGACAATTTCGCCATCTGGACTTCATCTCGCAGTTCACGACCGACATCCGGTATATCAAGGGTACCGACAATGTGGTGGCTGACACATTGTCACGGGTCGATGAATTGCAGATGCCAGTCGACATTGAAACGCTTGCGCAATCGCAAGCGTCGGATCCAGAGCTTCTTCAGTACCTTGAGGGAGAAACATCACTTCGCCTGAAGAAGCTCATGGTTCCCGGTAGCAGCCGGGAGTTATATTGTGACGTCAGCACTCCGTCACCAAGGCCTTTTGTACCGCAATCACTGCGGAAACAACTGTTCGACAGCCTCCACAGTCTGAGCCACCCAGGTCCCAAAGCGACCGTTAAGTTAGTGGCCGAGCGGTTTGTCTGGCCTGGGATGCGCAAGGACTGCCGAGAGTGGTCACAAAAGTGCCTTGCGTGTCAACGCGCAAAGGTAGGTCGCCACGTGTCATCATCATTGGGCACGTTCGACTTACCACGCGCAAGATTCGCGTTCATTCACGTGGACATTGTCGGTCCCCTACCACCATCTCAGGGCTACCGCTACTGCATGACGGCGGTGGACCGCTTCACTCGGTGGCCTGAGGTCACTCCGATGGTGGACATCACCGCGGAGACGGTCGGTAAGGCACTCGTTTCTTGGATTTCCAGATTCGGGTGTCCAACCGACATCGTTACCGACCGTGGCCGCCAGTTCGAGTCCGCCCTTTTCCAATACCTTGGAAAAGTGGTGGGCTTCAAACATCGCCGAACCACCGCCTACCATCCGGCGTGCAACGGCATGGTGGAACGGTTCCACCGTCAGCTCAAGGCAGCCATAATGTGCCACGCTGACGGCAATTGGGTCGAGTCCCTGCCCTTTGTACTCTTGGGCATCAGGTCTTCTTTTAAAGAGGACCTACAATCGTCGTCGGCCGAACTGGTGTACGGTGAGCCACTACGTCTGCCGGGAGAATTCTTCCAGGCAACAGCTCCCGAAACCACAGATATCTCGGAGTTCACGACGCGCCTAAGACACATAGCGGCTAAGATCCGACCCGCTCCCGCTGCTCGCCACACCACGAACAAGATCTTCGTGCACAAGGAGTTGCAGGTGTCGAGCCACGTCTTCTTACGAGACGATGCGACTAGAGGGTCCCTACAACCACCCTATACAGGGCCCTATCAAGTGCTCGAACGTAGGGACAAGACTTTCCGAATATTGGTTAAGGGCAGAAGTGTCACAGTAAGCGTAGACCGCCTCAAACCGGCCTACCTACTCGTGGACCCATCCACACCTAATAACCCTGTCCCTACTCCCAGCCACCCTCCCGCACCTACACCTGCTCCTACACCCGCTCCTGCTCCGCTGCCGGATCCCCCTCCCATCCTACGGTCGAATTTCCACGCTCCGGAAGGCGGCCGAACAACTCGCTCTGGCCGCCGAGTTCGTTTTCCGGACTTCTATCGACCGTAGACACGGTCTCTGGGGGGGAGTGATGTGGGCACTTCACCCACATATCATATTTATTGTATGTAATCTATTCATTATATTACACTGTTCACTAATACATACATATTATTATAATGTTTACTTAATTATACCTATCTACAGACACATACATACACACATTCATATTCAGCGACACATACGTACATACACCTACACTTCAACACTACACCCCGGGACTCGAACCCGGGACACAAGGTGTGTGTTGGAGTGCTGCCGAGCGGCCGGCCGCGGCCGCCATTTTCTGCGCGCGCGCATCGCGCCAGCGGTCGCCCCCCGCCGTCTCATACCTCACCGGCCCGCGGCTTGACCGCTCCGGCCGCGCCCGCTCGGCAGTCGGCTAACCCTCGTCCCGCGCTGTACCTGTGTCGCTCGTTACGCCCGGCTAACCACTACGATCTCCGCGTAGTGTTTGCTTTAGTGCCTAGATTCGCTATTTTGTGCTTCCGAACAATATAGACTCTCGCTTGTGTGCCTAGTGTTTAAAGACTATTATTAGTGTTTAAGTTTAGTGCCTAGGACGCTTTCTATCGTTTCTCTCTCTCCTTCTTTGTTAATTATGGTAGATTTAAGTGTGGACAATTGTTTAGTTTTAATTAGTGTTAGTGCATGCTATGGACCCTAAGGTATTATTGTGACCGCGCAATAAACTCTTATTTCAAGTGGACTTGTGCGTCATTGACTTTTCACCTTTTCCTGCACACACCCTCAGACTTTCACCACACTCACACCCATCTCCATACCTATATTCGATTTTTTCTTAAATATTATGTATTTAACCAAATATACAAATCGTATAAGAGAATAAGTATTATCATCACAAGGAATAAGTGTCGTATATGCGGATATCTGTACTTATCAAATATACACATATCTATAAATACCATCATAAAGTCCCTAATTGTAATAAAATATTACAGAAAAAAAATATTCATAATTGTTTATAGAATTATTTCTAGGGCGGTTTGAACATAAAAAACGCTCTCCTGAAAACCTCGATTTTGACTTGTCCTTATGTACGTAGGGATCGTCGCCATATTCTGTATGAAGTTGATTACAGGTGTGTCAGGGCGGCAGTGACCATTTAACATAAGGTGGACTGCATGCTCGTTTGCTACTTCAGTCAAATAAAAAAAAAATATTTTGCTCAAAAGAATACAAAAAATGCAGCGAAAAGAATGCGCAAGCGTATACCTGCCCCCCGGCGTAAGCTGTCGAAGGGACACCGTCAGTGGAATTACCGTAGTGTTACCGTTTAGTCGGTATACGGTCGCAGCCGAACTCTGACAGACCCTCTCCGTTGCCCAACGGAGAAAGGCCTATAAAATAGCCATCATAGTCCTCGGGAGTAGTAACGCATCTGTGTTTGACTTCAGATAGAACCTATGGTCTGTATGAAGTTGGTTACAGATGTCCATGAGCGGCAGTGACCACTTACCATCAGATGGACTGTATGCTCGTTTGCTACTTCAGTCAAAAAAAAGGTTCTCTGACCTTAAAAAAAAGGTCTAAGAACAAAGAAGGTATATTGGGAAAATAACACTAACACATCTGTTTGTAACTTAAAACAAATAGTAACGAATCTGTGATTGACTTCAGATGAAATCCCATTACAAATGTACTATTAAGAAATGAGCGGGTGTGGCCTGCCATCAGGAAACTACTGTTCGTTTGCTACTTTAATCATATAAAATACAAAATAAGATGATGAAATATTTACCACTGTATATTTTTAAAACACTATTTCACCAAAGCAGCTATAATGATTTTGAATGTAACCATTTTATTTCTTTTAGTGAATCGGTCAGACATACTGAGCACACACTGTGATATTAAGCGTTTATCTGTGAAGGTTGAAGGCAAGTCCTGTAATAGACGAACTAGACTGCCAGTGGAAGCTTACAATTAATAGTAGACTCCGGTTGTAACTCTTTGGGTTTCTCTGCGTTCGCTGTCTCGAATATGAATATGGTCACCAAGAAACATCTTCGTTACCCCATTGGGGCAATTCTCACTGTTGGGCACGGGTCTTCTTAGGCTTTAACCCAGTTATTGGACCACTACGCTGGCCAAGTACGAATTGGCAAACTTACCTTTGACATATTACCACATACCTTTGAGAATTTTTCTCTGTTACAACAACAGTAATAATTAATTTCTAATACGAACATAATTATTTTTTTACGAAAATTAAAACGAGAATGCCTGTAATTTAATCCTCGGACCATCCGATTGAGAGGACACGTTTCAACCATTAGGTTATCACTGCTCACGCCCTGTAGTTCCGGGATTAGAATAGGGCTACGGCATCCCCTGCCTGTCGTAAGAGGCGACTAATTGGGGCTTCCGGGGCTGCGAGCGGGAAGAGTGGGAGCTCGAACCGTCCGGTCAAGTGACCCCGGGAAGAACGGCGGCATGTGTGGTTGCATGTTGCCGTAAAAACCAGAAGGTGCAGTGAGCAGTTCACGCCCACCAGAGAAGAGCCCGATGGGGCACACGCTGAGGACACCGGCGGCGGTCAATTGGAGTTCCCGGAGTCCTCTTCTCAGCATTGAGGTCGGCCACAAAAAGATTATCACTGCTCATTATTGTTTATGCAACATAATCATAATTTATTGAATATATCAGTTATCAACAAATATAGGAACAGGACAGGACAGGACAAATCGGAATGATTTTTGACGCAAACTAGGTGAATTCTAAAAGGCAGGTAAGTACGCGTACCCCAAAAATTACTTGCCGTTCTTAAGGGGTACGCACTTTGAGAAACGCCGTACTGTGACATCCATACTCCATATAAGTTCGTACAAGATGAATAAATAAGATTTATTCAAGTAAAATCGAACGGGTATGTCGGTGTAAATTACCATACGACCAAGAGAAAGAAAAAACTATTTATCGCGTGATAATACACGGCAAACATATTAGTTTTGCCCCGTGGTATACTTTCGTCTAAAAATGTATCATAACTAGACATTACTTAATTAAAATGGCTTTAATTAAATAAGTAGCGAATTTTAGCTCAAATTATTGTCTGTAAATGTATATATTTGTGCGTAAACAACGCTATTTGTTTGAATTAAGTAATTATAGGGACAATACGCGGCGCGAACAAAAATTAATATACCCTCCAAACAAAAAGCTAGCAGTAGTGACAAAAGCCACACTTTGTATGGCCATAAAGTTATATAATAAACTACCTTACCAATTAAAACAAATAAAGAAAGGCCACATATGTGCCAGAAATTAAAAAAATATATTAATAGAAAAATGCTATTACACGTATGACGAATTCTTAAACGATGATTTAAAAATATAAAATACACGCACGCTTTCTACACTCATAGCCCCACAGTAGGATTTTCTCCTGTGTCGTGGGTACCATGGACACACACAAGACGAACACACAAACACCCAGACCCAGAACACGAATCTAAACTCATCATTCAGATACCTGTTTGGCCGTGAATCGAACCCGGGACCCATTGCGCGTCAAACCGGTATGGTAACCGCTGCGCCACGCGGGTCGTCAAAAATACAAAAAATATTTAATCTTCTAAAGTTATCAGCATTGTAATATAGTGTCTAAATAAATACGAGTATGTGAGTGCCATACATTTAGAACGCCTTAACCGGCGTATTCAATTTTTTTTTAAACATCTTAAGTAATCAATATTATTGTAACCCAAAAATTGACTAAATAAAGATCTTTTTTCTTTCTTTCTATATAAGTACATATATATTTAATATAAGTAAGATTATTTTCAAATATTTAAACTGATTTTACTGATGTGGTGACCTTCCGCAACTCACCAAGAGATAGCGCTACTAGTATTCTGAAACACGCTATCGAATGTTAATTCCCTTTGACCGTGCGGGCGAAGCCGCGGGTAAGAGCTAGTATACTAAAATTCGTCTACGAAATTGACATATACATAAAACGTTGTTCTTTTTGAGACCCGGACGAGAAAAATATATACATATATATATTTTTCTCGTCCGTAAAATATATACAACTGGATAAGTAGTTAAGCTATACACAAATATACAATATACTTATTTAAAAAAAACACGCTTTCTACACTCATAGCCCCACACTAGGATATTCTCCTGTGTCACGGGTATCATGGACACACAAGACGAATACACAAACACCAAGACCCAGAACATGAATCCAAACTCATCATTCAGATACCTGTCTGGCCGCGAATCGAACCCGGGACCCATTGCGCGTCAGACAAATATCGTAACCGCTTTGCCACGCGGGTCGTCTGCAACTGTTATTAAAACCATCACAATTAAATTATGAGACAATTTTTAAACCCAATTATCGAAAAACAATGAGGATGCCCAAATTATATTAATAATAACTGTCGTGAAATGTCAAGTGCGCAGCCATATTGTTTTCGATTTTGGCTCATCAAGAAGTGACCTTTACATAAATATGTAAATTAAATATAGACATAATAATGGTGTCTGACTGTGTTAATTTCAGAAAGTCACTCTTTTTTAAATTGGCTTTGGTTATTTTAAGAGAGGATACAAAAATAAAATAAAAATTAGTAAGAAACGAAAGTAATGAAAAATTGGAGGAGCTATTTATGGAGAATATTATTATTTCTTATTCCGAAATCCTCAAACATTTTTATAATCCACAATTTCCATCGTTGTCCCACTGGGCATGTGTGTTTTCTCGGAATGAGAGAGTTTTAGGCCATAGTCCACCGCGCTGGCCAAGTGCGAATTGGTGGACTTCACACACCTCCGATAAACTATTTTTTTTAAAGAACTCTCGGGTGTGTAGGTTTCCTCACTATATTTTCCTTCACCAAAAAGCAGTGATAAATAATTTCTAATACGCACATAAATCAGTGGTGTTCGCCTGGGTTTGAACTTCGGACCTCCCGATTGAGAGGGCAAGTTTCAACCATTAGGCTATCACTGCTCTATATGTATTAAATAACAAAACATTTATAAACATCCCCAAACATATTAAAAATCTAAATGCGTACTATTTCGCAAACAGGACAATATTAAATACAACGATATACTATTTAGTGTATAATATTTTTTGACATTTTCAATCATCTGTTAATAATATTGTACCTACTCTTTTTTTTGACATTAATATTATTATTTGAATTTTTGAAGTATTTGTAATTTCTTTTTCGAATTAATGCTCTGATTATTATTTTATTTCTTTGTATTATTTGCTATTGTCGTACGCTATCTGTCTTCAGTCTTCACCTATAATTGTAATGTCACATAAGTTCTTTTATCTATAATTTATGTTGTTTGGCCTAATTCGGTGTACATTATGTTGGTGATCATTTTAAATAAATAAATAAATAAATAAATGGTTTCTTTACGCAAACGGCAAACTAAATATGGCGTTAAATGGCACTTTTATAGGATTTCACACTTTTATGTCGCGTTCAGGCGTTAAATGATTATTAAAAATTGATAGGTATCCAAACATTTATAAACATCCCCAAAAATATTAAAACACGACGAAATTGCAAAGCAAGTCTCTTACTAGGAAACTTTTATCTACGTAACGATTTTGTAAAACTGTAACGTAACGAGGTCATTCATTAGTAGATTTTACTTCTCACATTTTCATACCGGGCCTTATATATGCAAATCGATCCTTAAACTCCAAAAATATAAATGCGTACTATTTCGTAAACAGGACAATATTAAAGAAAACGATGTACACTAAAGAATGGTTTCTTTACGCAAACGGCCAACTAAATATGGCGTTAAATGGCATTTTTATAGGATTTCACACTTTTATGTCGCGTTCAGGCGTTAAATGCTTATTAAAAATTGATTATGTTATTTATTTTTGGCTTTAATTATAAGGAAGTGGCTGTATGTTTATTTTCATTGCAGGTTGGGTAGATTTTATTTTGTTTTTATTTTAGTTAATAGTGAAATTAAAAATGTGTGTGGGACGAATAGAAGGTCAGGAATATCCGTGATCCTTATTGCAAAATTTTATTACGGGGTAACTGTATCATATCCCTATTAATATTATACGTGAATGTTATTTTTTTTCTATCTGATTGGAGTAGCAAACGAGCATGCAGGCCACCTAATGATATGTGGTCATTGCCATACATCTGTAAGCAACTTCAAACAGAACATGGGTTCTATCTGAAATCAATCACAAACGAGTTGCTACTCCGGAGGACTACGAGGGTCGCCTCATAACAAAGTGTGCCGACAACCACACCCTTCCATCGAAACGCAAGAAACAGGTGTGGCGGTGGTACTGCCCCTGTCGAACTACACTGGTTCTACCTGGCAGAGTAAGTTAAAGAGAGGTAAGTTTGTTTGTTCCGCTTTCACGCAAAAACTATCAGTCGGATTTCGTTAAAATTTGCTACACACATAGTGTATGACCTAGATTAAAACATAGAACACTCTATACCGTCATAGACATGATCGAAGCGGGCAAAACCGCGGAAATACACTAGTCTTCTTCTTTCTTCTTCTTTATAAAAATGAATGTTTGTCTGTATGTCCCCTATAGAATCGTAAACTATTCATTTGATGTGATGATCTTTAGCAAATTTATTGAGCTCGCGAAGGTTTCTGGTGTACTTTTTTTTGTGATGGCGTAGCAACGCGTGCAGGGTACAGCTAGTAATCTTATAAAGGTTTAAGTTTGTAAGGATGCCTAGATATATTTGTAACGTAGTGGTAAGACAGTGTCAAGAGGGTTGAGGTGAGAGAATTAGAGTGAGATGGGGTGAGGCTAAAGAATTAGGGTGAGATGAGGTGAGGCTAGGGAATGAGGATAAACTGAGGTTTGATAATTGACAATTTTTTTATGATTGAAGTAGCAAATGAGCATGCAGTCCATCTGATAGTAGATGGTCACTGCCGTCCATGGACATTTGTAAGCAACTGTAACCCAGCAGTGATGAGATGCTTTAATGTGGCGTGGTGCGGTGACAAAGGAGGTGCGGTGTGGTGACGAAGGAGGTGCGGTGAGGCGAGGGGGTGAGGAGAGGAGAGGTGCGATGATTGACGTGGCAGAGCTGTCATTATTGAAAAAGAATTGAGAATAAAATGTTAGTTAAAAGTATTTTTCAGGTGTCTTATTTTACAGCGTTATACAACTTTATAGACAAGGGTGGAATTTAATGTGAATCACGACGCTTTGCTATTCCCGAGGAATAAGATGGCCTCATATAAAAGTGGGCCAACAACGCAAGAACTACTCCACGCTAGAAATAGGTGAGGTTAGGAAATGAGGGTGGGCTGACGTGAGGCTAGAGAAACAGTGAAGTGAGGTGAATTTATAGATGTAGATTCAAATAAAAACACGTTATAGCTTACTAAAAGCTTTATTTTAAATAAGTTGACAATTATTTTATTCCTAGGAACGTTACATCTTTGGTAAATGAGAACAATTTTCTATATATGTACTTAATAATACTGATAAATTAAATAATTGTAATACTCAAAAGTTTTGAGGGCTTAAAACTACACATGGACGAATACACAGAATAAACTCCTAATGTCTCTTGTCGTCAACCCATTACTGTCCCACTGCTGGGCACGGGTCTTCTCTCAGAATGAGAGAAGCTCTGTCTACTTAATGTAAATATTCTAGACTACATTTTTTATTCTCTGTTTTATTTTATTTACAAGTCCAGTTGGATGGAATTTCTCAATTGAGATCATGTTACGATCTGGTGATTGTGTAAGAAAAACTGTCATTTTATAAGTGCGGGTTTGTCCCTGAAGTTCCGGGACCAGAATAGGGCTACGGCATCCCCTGCCTGTCGTAAGAGGCGACTGAAAGGAGCTTCCGGAGTTGCGGGCGGATAGAGTGGGAGCTCGAACCATTCGGTTAGGTGACCACGGGAAGGACGGCGGTATGTGTGGTCACATACCGTCGTAAAGACTAGACGGAGCGGTGGGCTCAGCCGCCCATCTGGGAAGAGCCCCATGGGGCAGCGCGCTCGGAGGATTCCGGTTGAAGTCGTTTCGAGATCCCGGAGTCCTCTTTTTCAGCGCCGAGGACGGCCATCGGGGGGGGTTTTAGTGCGGTAAAAATCCCACATAACCCTGCGTCGCTCCCACGGCGTCGGGTACCTTTGGAAGGTTTCCCCCTCGAAAACAAAAAAAAGGCCTATACAAAATAAAGACATTTCATTTCATTTATTACGATTTCTATGCATTAGGAGTTCATTTTGTTCAATAATTTACGACATCTTAATATCATAATATCTTAGACATTCAAATATTTATCATATTTCTAAATGCATATAATAATCCTATTACATTGTATATAGATAAAAACTTATTCTAAACACATGGTTAGAAACATCAGAAATGTATGACTAAGTTCAAAATAAATGAAATATTAAATAAGAATTATAAATAATAACAACATAATATAGTAAAAATTAATTTTCAATAAATATTGTGGTAAAAGAATGCCCCGTTTGATAAGTGACCACTGCCACTCATGGACATCTGTAATCAACTTCATACAGAACATGGGTTCTATTTGAAGTCAATCATAGATGCGTTGCTACTCCCGAGGACTATGATGGTCACCTCATATGAAAGTGTGGCTATAACGAAGGTTCTATCTGACGCCAATCACATGCGTTGCCACTCCTGAGGACTGAGATGGTCTATTACGTTCAACAGCCGGCATTTTTCCACCAAAAGACAGAACTTTCATCCAAATTCCTCCTCGGACAAACAGTAGTTCTAACTTTAAAAATCTTTTTTTATAATAATGAAGTAGCAGAAGAGCATGCAGTCCACCTGATGGTAAGTGGTCACTGCCGCCCTGCGACATCTGTAAGCAACTTCATATAGAACATAGGTTCTATCTGAAGTCAATTACAGATGCGTTGCCACTCCCGAGGACTATGATGGCCACCTCATGTTAAAGTGTGCCGGCAATCACACCCTTCCATCGAAACGCAAGGAATACTTCACGCTAGAAATAGGTCTTAGATCAAGGTCACTTACCTTTTACTTTTTTATAAGATTGAAGCAAACAAGCATGTAGTTCACCTGGTTGTAAGTGGTAAATAACCCTGCACATCTGTAAGCAACTTCATTAAAAACTGTATTATATCTAAAGCCAATTACAGATTCGTTGCTAATCCCGAAGACTATGTTCGCCACAATCAAAGATGTTTAAACCACACCGATCCACCGAAACGCAATAAATTCTTCCCGAAATAGGTGTGAAAGATCTTACACATAACATCCATGTCTATCCATGCTATTTCACCATACCTAACACTCACAGAACCTAAAATCTTGTCCTATATTTCAACCTGGACCTCCACACTGGAAGATTGGATTTCATACCATAAGTTCTTCACACTAGAATAGGTGTAAAAAATTTTACATATAACATCCATGTCTGTCCATGCTATTTCACCATACCTAACACTCACACGACCTAAAATCTTGGCCTGGATTTCAACCTGGAACTCCAGAATAGATCGGAATTCATACCAAGCACTTTTAAATTACCTAATCAGTCCCATTTCCATCTTATTGTATACCTCCCTGTATAAATAAAGCTCCATCTAACACAACGCGAACACTTCAAAAGCGAATTGCTGTTCATAAAAATAATGAAGTACCTTAGGCCTCTTACGCACTAGCGGGTAACCGTGGGCGCGGCTAACCGCGCGGCTAGCCGCTTTTCCAGTTTATTATGAAACCACCCCAAAATTTCATCCGCAGCGGTTTACGATTTTGGAGCTGTTTCGTATTAAACTGGAAAAGCGGCTAGCCGCGCGGTTAACCGCTAGTGCGTAAGAGGGCTTAGTTATTTAAAAAAAACCTAATTATTTTATAGAGAGAGTTTACGTCAGTAAAACACTTTCAACACTTTGAGTACCACACTAGGATTTTCTCCTGTGTCGGGTCATGTCGACACACGAAGACGAAAACATGAACTCGTAGACCCAAAACATAGATCTATTAATCAATTATTTTTCATGATAATATAATACATGGTGTATTGAAGAATTGACAACTGAAACTAATTTTGCTATTTATACGAACAATTTTTCTGCTTGTAGAATCCGCGTTGCTTTAGACGGAGCTTTAAGCTCTTAGGCACCTCAAGTACAGGGTGCTGTAAATCTCATTTAATTACTTTTCCTTACACTTCCATACATTCACCAATTTTTTTCATAAGTTCATATCATTTTTTTACTATGTTAATGATTTTTTTTTTTACGAATAATTAAACAATTTTTATTAGTCCATTCCACAACTATCTATACACTCTTAGTCCATTTTTGCTATTTAAAATATTGTGAAAAAATCAATATTCCTATCATTATAAATAAAAACAAATAATTTAAGTTTACAATCTAATTAAGTTGAATAATTATTAATAACATTAAAGTTTACATAACTATTAGTAATATTATTAGTCCGACCATTATTATTCTAAATTACATCAAATTGTTAGTATATTGACTTATTTCTTAGATCTTCAGATATAACAAAAGAAATTTAAAATAAATTATTAGATATGCTTTAAATTCCATGCCTGTATGTTAAAGGAACTTTTTTCTTGTCACGCATGTCCTGTCCGCAAACGGTAAGAAAATCACGGTTAGGATATTGTGGTTGTGTTCATACTTTTCCTGTCATGTAAACCACATGTTATAACCAAATTATAGTGTTAAAATAATTTATATTCGTGACATTTCTATTTCTATTATTGGAGACATTTGCATTTATAGTTATTATTATTATTTTATTTGTTTGTATATCTGCTTTTCGGTGAAGGAAAACATCGTGAGAAAACCTACACACCAGAGTTCTTAAAAAAAAAGTTCTCGGAGGTGTGTGAAGTCCACCAATTCCACCAACTCTCTCATTCTGAGAAAACATCCGTGCCCAGCAGTGGGCCAATAATGGGTCGATGTAAGAGATCTGTATATTATGTCTCTAAATATTAATTTGTAATCTTATAATGATTGTAATTTTTATACCATTTACCATTAGTTTAATAACGCTAATGTGTAATGTTAAAATTTATATCCACACTAACGAATTAGGTGAAATCCTGTAATGTTAGTTGAAAGTTTTGTAATAAATAAATAAAGGCATACGCGAACACACAAGAGTTAATTCACGCATGTATGTGAGACATGCTTTCGGACATAAACTCGCGTGACAAGAAATAAGGATTGTAGCATGCTCCATGTTTGAAATAGTCTACTTAAACTTTGTCCATGTTAAAACAATATAACAAAATGCAATAAGTAATGTATGGAATAAATGAGTTTTTCATGTTTGTCATGTTTTTGGTGCATGCAGCTGGATCCATCGAATTATGACGTTGTCACGTCAAAAAAGGTCGTATACTTTAATATAAAAACAGTTTTTCAAATTTGATATATGTATTATACTTAGGTTTCTGCATCTAGTTCTGTAAATGGAGATAGTCTGGGAAAAGAGTAAGCTCATTTTATACATGAGATTTAACATAATCATCCTTAAAATTACGATAAGTTATAAAACACTTAAGTTATAATTCCATGCTATCCAAATTAAGTCCCAAAAAAGTTGATATTACTATAATAAGGATATTGTGGTGACCTCCCGCATCTCGTCAAGAGATGGCGCTACTAGTATTCCGAAACACTCTATCGAAGTATTTTCAATACCCCGCATATATACAAGTTGCGAACAACGACTGTCGGAGCACGGCAGCTCCCCACGCATGATCACCTAGCCTGGCGGGAGATCTCTCGCCGCCAAAATATCAATTGATTAATAAAACATTGAAATTGAATTATCTCTAACTCGTGGGGCAGACTGAAAGATCAGCGTCATGGAGTCGGAATAAAACTGCTCATGGCATAAGCTGAGTCTGTCCCCTTCGCAGTGGTTGCAGCACATGTTTTAAGACATAAGGTTATTTATTCCTCTTAATATTGTATAGTTTTTTTTTGTTTTTGTTCTCCTGTGTTGTATCTTGTGTTTTTCTTTTTTTTATCTTTTAAGCTTATGTGTTGTAACGTATGCGAATAAAGGTTATTATTATTATTATTATTAATTAAATGACTGCTGCAACACGCGATGTGATGATGCAGATGTTCGCGACTAATCAACCGAATTAATCGCCGAACAGTCACGAATAAGTAAAAGCTCACGAATAAAGACGCATACTTATTTGATTTGTACTTAAAACCTATAAGAACGGCTGACGAACAAGTAGTATAGTGGTATGCGCAGTATTCGTCTATATTCGGCAAGTACAACGCAATAGAAAATTAACCCGTGAAATAATTTGTGCAATTATTTGTCACTTAACTAGACATTTTAAAAGTGGCAGGTATTCATAATTGGAGAGGAAGTCTTATGATTTGTGAAGTAGATTAACAATGAAAATTACTTATCAGAAAAAATGAATAGTTTAATATTAAAACTAAATATTGTCATAACAAAAAATAAAATAAAAACTAAGTCTATAAAAGCTAGAAATAATTGAGCAATAAATAATTATCAAAATACTTATCGCATATATCAATTTACTTGAAAAAAAAATTAAACACAATAATATCAAAGAACGCCTTCGAAAGATTTTCGTTCTTTAAATAGTAAGTAAATAACAAAATCATCCTAATTTTAAAGAATAATTTTAATGACATACAAGAATACAGAATATACAAGAATATACAGAATATATAAATAAAATACCCGAAAAAAAGGAAAAAAAAGGAAAGTATTTTTTTCTCTGTCATTCCATATTAACAAACATTTAATTATTTTTGTCGCCAGTAGATGTCGTACTGGCGTACGCAGTTCGACTTCGTCTGGTATAGTTGCAAACCAGTTGCAACATATCAACTACCTAAAAAATATCAAACGACAAATGACCCTAACAATTAAAATAATTGGCCCCTGGCCCATACAACCAGGAATAATGTTAAAAAATCAAAAATCAAAATCAACAATAAAAAAAAACATGCGGCACTCGGAGAATGTCGCCGTAAAGCTATTGCATAGCATTTTTATCAACTTAAGCAATTATAATTATTTATATAAGCAGTATTTTTTTCTTTGATATTAATTCAATTTTTTTTCTTTGATATTATATACTTTCTGTCAATCAGCTGCTTTTGTCCGATTTTCGAATAGCTCGTCTCGATCCGTGCGAGTTTCGTACTATGGTACCATTTACATACACATCAACGCGAACGCTCGGCCGCGCTACATGATAGGTGGAGAGGGGGATGTTAGGATTTTCGTTACGGAATTTCTTGATTCGGTCGCCGCGCTCAAAGCCCGCGTTTTTAAGCTATGCAATAGCTTAAAAAAGGAGAATTAATTTAAAAATAACTATAGAGGTATTATAGATAGAACAAGTAAGCAAGGTTTTCAAATGTCCTTTGGTTAAAACGAGAAAGAAGATTACGGTACCTTCTCTATCTCTCTTATCACGCATGCAATTAGCGAAAAAAGTAAGCACAATAGAAATATTCGACGGTCTATTGTTGAATTGAGTTGAATCTACTGTAGAATTGAATATCTATGTTGATATTGTCTGTAAAATTATCAAACCGTGTGTAATTATTTCAATTTTAAAGCTGTGTATGCGTATGCGTTATTAGAGTAAGATTGGTATCGCAATCTTATTTCTCTTTCTAACCTACGGACGTTTTCATTACGAGTCAGTTCAAGTATTACTTAAACACTATAGAGGGTCGGAAGGGTTGCCTGTTGTTAACTTTTTACTCATTAGACGATCCATATATTGTGTATTACGTGACCACAACAATTAGACGCATGAACCAAAAGCGGTTCCGTCCCCCACACCTCGCTTCTATCCCCGCGCATCCCCTAGTGACGCGCAGTCGTGTATCGTCTGTGTTTACGTTAGCCAGCACGTGTTTAAGTTGCGCTTTGAAATTATATAATTTCGATTCATTGTTATATGTTATTCGTTATATTGGTTTAATAAGTGATTGCGAATTTTTGAAGTTATTATTAAATTAGTTGATTATTCGTCAATAAACCTATGTTACCTTATTCACAAAAAAAAGATTTGATTTGAAACCACAAATTGGGTAGGAAAGACTATTCGTGGAAGAGAAAGGACTCTTATATTTTAAATATGCAATTTTTTAACAAGATAAGATGGATGGGGTCAGTATTCCTGTCTCTCAAGTCGAAAATCGAGTGTGTGTTGCAACAGAGTAATTTTAATGAATTTGGTTACGTAATTCTTGAATGACCCTTACAAGAAACCATTTGTATCCCCTATTCTAAAATATATCTATGCAAAAACGAACATTTAGTCCCTTTTAATGGCGCCAGGTGCCACAACCGGCGTCGGCGGCCTTTGGGTGTGAATGTCCGGTGCTTGAGAACATCCATAAGTTGCGATCAAGGGTAGTATTCTCAAGAAAACGATGGGTTTAATTATATTCATGACGAAGTAGGTAGCGTAGAAGGGGAGACGTCGGGAGGGGATGAACTGTTGGATATATTTGAAGAGGTACATGAATGCTCCCGTTGCTACTATCGTTAGGAGGTAGTTTCGACGCGTGTTGTGACGGTACCTGTAAAATAAAACGAGTTTTTTGAAGTGAAACTTCTTTATCGGGGTTGTTGAAGTGAAATGAAACTTCTTTATCGGGGTTGGAAAAAAATTTTGTGTAACATTTTTTTCTGATACGCGCCATCTTTTTTTTTCCGTTACGCGCCATCTTTTTCTTATCCCTACCACGCGTGATATTAGATAGATTATTATAGATTAGATTATTAGATAAAGTTTAATAAAAGCCTTTTCTTAAACTTTATCTAATTTAACTTTATTTAACCAATTTCTGTAAAGTTGCATATAGTAAATTATTTTTTGAAAAATAACGTCATAAAGAAGTTTCACTTCTTACGAGTGTACGCTAGTACACGCAAACATTTTTTTTAGCAAAAAGTATTCAATAACCATATATCGTAAGTTAAACTCTTAAAATTTATCATTGCCGACTGGGGTACAACCCATTATTGTCCCACTACTGGGCACGGGTCTTCTCTCAAAATGAGAGAGTTTCAGGCCATTCCACCACGCTGGCCAAGTCCGATTGGTGGACTCATTGACGACTAGTGGTCTTTTTTTGTTTATCTCATTAAAGTAGCTAACGAGCAAGCGGTCCACCTGATGGTAAGTGGCCACTGCCGTCCATGGACATCTGTAAGTAACTACATAGAGAACAGGTTCTATCTGAAGTCAATCACAGATGCGTTACTACTCCAGAGGACTAAGATGGTCGCCTCAAATAAAAGTGACCACACCCTTGCAACGAAATGCGAGAACTGTTTCACGCTAGAAATTAGTATGGCGTTGATATCTCCCGTTCGAACTACGCTGATTCTTTTGTTTTCGATGGTGGAAACCTTCAAAAGATACCCGACGCCGTGGGAGCGACGCAGGGTTATGTGGGATTTTTACCGCACTAAAATGGCCTCCCAGTGGCCGTCCTCAGCGCTACAAAGAGGACACCGGGATCTCCAAAGGAACGCAACCGGAGTCCTTTAAGCGCGTAGCCCCATCGGGCTCCTCCCAGGTGAGCGACTGGGCACATTGCTCCGTCTGGTTTACGACGGTATGCGACCACATATACCGCCGTCCTTCCAGGGATCGCCTGGCTGGACGGTTCGAGCTCCTACTCTAGCCGCCCGCAACCCCGGAAGCCCCTTTTAGTCGTCTCTTACGACAGGCAGGGGATACCGTAGCCCTATTCTGATCCCGGAACTACAGGGACGAGTGGTGGTTCTATCTAGTGATCCACTTCCCTATGTACTAATCACTCATTTCATATTATCCCCTTTCAAGTAACCACTTAGAACCCACAAATTTTCTACTTACATATTATTTACTAGTCACTTATCAACCACTTTTGGCTCACTGCTTACTATTTACTTACTCATTACTTAAAAGTTACTTATATACTCCCTGTTTACTATTAACTACATAATTACTTACCCATCCTAATTACTAGTCACTTATATAACCACCGTTTACTATTAACTTGCTACTACACCATTACTTACTCACCCTAATTACTAGTAACAAAAATACCCACTGTTTACTTGCTTTTTACTGCCTCATTACTTACTCACCCCTTATTATTTACTTATACTCACTGCTTACTATATTACTTACTCACCCTAATTACTAGTAACTTATATACCTACTATTTACTCCTGCTTTGTGTTACCTCATTACTTACTCACCCCACTTATTAGTTACTCACTGCTTATTTACTCACTTAGTAATCCACGGAGTGACACTAAAGGCCCAGCCTGCCATAGCCCCTGTTGTCTGGACAATCGCGAATATGGGGGTCGATTTCACATTGATGTAGTCCGCTGAAGTACACCATCGGAACGCCTGTGGACGCAACGGATTCGTTAGGCATTCCATGTTTTTTTATAATAATGAAGTAGCAAACGAGCATGTAATCCACCTGAGGGTAAGTGGAAATTGCCACCCAGGGACATCTGTAAGCAACTTCATATAAAACAGGACTCCTGAGGATTAGGCTGGTCGCCTCATATAAAAGTGCCAGCAACCACACCCTTCTATCGAAACGCAAGAAATGCTTCACGCTAGACATAGGTGTGGCGGTGGTACTTCCCCGGTCGAACTACACTGGTTCTACCACCTTCAAACTGTGTGTGTACTTATTATAGTGTACTTACTCTTATTATGCACACGCGTTAGAAGTTATACTTCCTTGGCGTATAAACATCTTTTTAATAAATTTATCTTTCGCCTTATTCTACGTTTGTTAAAAAAACGACACTAACAATAGAAAAAACACTAAAATGTTGACTATAGCTAACTTCAGGGTGTCGTATTTTCGTGACGGTGTGCGCGCGCATCGTAAAAATTGACTATAGCTAACTTCAGGATGTCGGATTTTCGTGACGGTGTGCGTGCGCATCGTAAAAATTAACTATAGCTAACTTCAGGATGTCGGATTTTCATGACGGTGTGCGCGCGCATCGTGAAAATTGACTATAGCTAACTTCAGGATGTCGGATTTTCGTGACGGTGTGCACGCGCATTATATAAATTTACTCTCATTTTTAACCGACTTCCAAAAAGGAGGAGGTTATCAATTAGTCTGTATTTTTTTTTTATATTTGTTAGGTACTTGATTTCTCCGGACTGGGTGAACCGATTTGGATGATTTTTTTTTATTTGAAAGGTAGTGCGTGTCATGGGGTCCCATTTATTTTTAGTTCACTTTTGACAATGGCATCTATAAGAAAAACGCATAAGTCTTAAATTTGCATTTTCAATGTGCGCGATAAGTGTACTCAGTACTTAGGACATAGTTCTGAAGTCGGTGCTCATATAGGACATAGTTACCGTCGTCCAGCGAAATATGTCGAGCACCGACTTCAGGACTATGTCCTAAGTACTGAGTATGTTTTAAACTAAAATATATTTAAATTATTTTTTACTTTTTTGTGGCATGGAAGTCGGTGGATATTATTTTGTCAAATTTTTTTTATTCCCTAACACGTCAAAAGAAATAATTTCAAAAGGTAAAAATCCTTACCAATCGTGTAGCCCAATGCAGGTCAATTCCCATAGTAACGTACAGCATCGACAGGATCACTGATGCCAATATCGCCCCCATAGCGATGTAGATGTGTTTCATGACGGCCGCCCTCACTTCTAGCGGCTGCCATGACGAGCGGAACAGAAATGGGTCAGTCACGAACAGGCAGATTGATGGAGAGAAGAAGGAACCTGGAAAGTAAGGTGACGAATTGGTCAGTCATGAAGTAACTGACCGTTAATGGTTTTCATAAAAATTGAGAAATTGGTCAATCATTAAACCTACTGAACGTTATGAAGCTTGGTCTTTGTGGAGGGTATGCAATTTTTAAATTAGATTCTATTTATAAGGCCCATTATGAAATTGGTCAGTCACGAACATTCAGACCGTTGGCGAAAAGAAACAGTCAGTGATTTAAGAAATGATATGCAATTAATAAGGAAGATTTAATCTTTTACTTTTTATAACACAAAACGGTTATGAATTTGGTCAATCATAATAGTAATGACCGTTGGGTAAAAGCGAAATTTCAAATTTATGAAGGCCAGACATTGTAGCGTGGATTTTATCTTTTTATTATTAAAGACACAAAGCATTTAAGACGACGGTCAATGATAGGATGACTGACGCCAATATCGCCCCCATAGCGATATAGATGTGTTTCATGACGGCCGCCCTCACTTCTAGCGGCTGCCATGACGAGCGGAACAGAAACGGGTCAGTCACGAACAGGCAGATCGATGGGGAGAAGAAGGAACCTGGAAAGTAAGTTGACAAATTGGTCAGTCATGACCTAACTGACTATTAAATATTTTTCATAGAAATTGAGAAATTGGTCTGTCATGAAGAAAAAGCTTACTAAAGCCTACTGAACGTCATGAAGAAAAAGCTTGGTCTTTGTGGAGGGTATGCAATTTTTAAATTAGATTCTATTTTTATGACACGTTATGAAATTGGTCAGTCATGAACATACTGACCGTGGGGGAACAAACCAGGCATTTAAGTTGTGGTATACATTTAATAAGGAAGATTTAACCTTTTACTTTTCAGCACCCAAATCAGTTATGAAATTGGTCAATCATGAAAGTAATGACACAAAACAGACGACGGTCAACGACAAGATCACTGATGCCAATATTGCCCCCATAGCGATATAGATGTGTTTCATGACGGCCGCCCTCACTTCTAGCGGCTGCCATGACGAGCGGAACAGAAATGGGTCAGTCACGAACAGGCAGATCGATGGGGAGAAGAAGGAACCTGTAATTTGTAAAGGGTATACGATGTAAATCAAATGGATTTTTCACTTTTTAGGGCCAAAAAATAGGAATTGGTCAGTCATGAACATACTGACCGTTGGGGAAAAGCCTGGAATTTGTAAAGGGTATGCAATTTTCAAAGTTGATTTTATTTTTAAGACACATTATGAAATTGGTCAGTCATGAACATACTGACCGTTGGGGAACAAACCAGGTATTTAAGTTGTGGTATACATTTAATAAGGAAGATTTAATCTTTTACTTTTCAGCACACAAATCAGTTATGAAATTGGTCAATCATGAAAGTAATGACACAAAACGGTTAAGACTACGGTCAACGACAAGATCAATGACGCCAATATCGCCCCCATAGCGATATAGATGTGTTTCATGACGGCCGCCCTCACTTCTAGCGGCTGCCATGACGAGCGGAACAGAAACGGGTCAGTCACGAACAGGCAGATCGATGGGGAGAAGAAGGAACCTGGAAAGTAAGTTGACGAATTGGTCAGTCATGAAGTAACTGACCGTTAAATGGTTTTCATAAAAATTGAGAAATTGGTCAATCATTAAACCTACTGAACGTTATGAAGCTTGGTCTTTGTGGAGGGTATGCAATTTTTAAATTAGATTCTATTTATAAGGCCCATTATGAAATTGGTCAGTCACGAACATTCTGACCGTTGGCGAAAAGAAACAGTCAGTGATTTAAGAAATGATATGCAATTAATAAATAAGATTTAATCTTTTACTTTTTATAACACAAAACGGTTATGAATTTGGTCAATTATAATAGTAATGACCGTTGGGTAAAAGCGAAATTTGAAATTTATGAACGCTAGACACAGTAACGTGGATTTTAACTTTTCATTTTCAAAGCCACAAAACATTTAAGACGACGGTCAATGCCAGGATGACTGACGCCAATATCGCTATGGGGGCGATCGATGGGGAGAAGAAGGAACCTGTAATTTATAAAGGGTATACCGTACACCAGGTGGATTTTTCACTTTTTTGGGTATAAAATAGAAATTGGTCAGTCAGGTCAGTCAGGCCTCGTCCCTGTAGCCTCGGGGTCAGAATAGGGCTACGGTATCCCCTGCCTGTCGTAAGAGGCGACTAAAAGGGGCTTCCGGGGTTGCAGACGGCTAGAGTGGGAGCTCGAACCGTTCGGTCAGGCAATCCCGGGAAGGACGGCGGTATGTGTGGTCGCATACCGTTGTAAAGATTAGACGGAGCGGTGGGCCCAGCCGCCCATCTGGGAGGAGCCTGATGGGGCAACGCGCTCGAGGATTCCAGTTGAAGTCGTTTCGAGATCCCGGAGTCCTCCTTTTCAGCGCCGAGGACGGCCACCGGGGGGTTTTAGTGCGGTAAAAATCCCACATAACCCTGCGTCACTCCCACGGCGTCGGGTACCTTTGGAAGGTTTCCCCCTCGAAAACAAAAAAAAAAAAAAAGGTCAGTCAGGCCTTCGGCGACCATCGTTGCGGCGATGCATGAGCAACGAGAGGCCTAGAACGGCATGATCACCTTCTTGCGAGGTCGTGATGTCAGCGAAGGAAGACGCCAAAGAGCGACCCCGGGAAGGACTGCGCTATGTGTGGTCGCATGCTGTCGTAAAAACTAGATGGAGCAGTTGGCCCAGCCACCCACGTGGGAGGAGCCCAATGGGGCAACGCGGTCAGAGGATTCGGTTGCGTGATTTGGAGATCCCGGAGTCCTCTTTGTAGCGTCGAGGACGGCCACCGAGGGGGTTTTAGTGCGATAAGAATCCCACATAACGGAAACCCTGCGTCGTTCCCACGGCATCTGGTACCTATTGGAGGTTACCCCCTTGTGAAGAAAAAAGGATATAAAAGGGTTATGAAATTGGCCTGTCATGAACAGGTAGATTGACGAGAAGAAGAAAGAACCTTGAAGGAGGAAGGATACACTTATAAGGTGGTTTAAACTTTTTTGGACATGAAATAGGTATTTATTTATTTATATAACATAATATGGTTTACAAACATTACAGATAATTTATCCAATGCGTTTGTACATTTTTTCAATATAATGGCCTGCCGTACTGCAAAATACAGGAGGAGACGAGAAAAATAAATCCAATTGTAACTAAAGGCCACTATGCCGTTTAGTAAAGTAAGAGCTCGAACCAAAGGACACTCTTTTACAAGAATATTAGGTCAGTCACGAACATACTGACCGTTGAGTGAAGAATAAATCTGGTATTTTTTTTTTTTATTTCACTGAAGTAGCAAACGAGCATGCAGTCCACCTGATGGTAAGTGGTCACTGCCGCCCATGGACATCTGTTATCAACTTCATACAGAACATGCGTTCTATCTGAAGTCAATCACAGATGTGTTGCTACTCCCGAGGACTAAGATGGTCGCCTCATATAAAAGTGTACCGGCAACCACACCCTTCTATCGAAACGCAAAAAATGCTTCACGCTAGAAATAGATGTGGCGGTGGTACCTCCCCGGTCGAACTACACTGGTTCTACCACCTGTAAAATTTATGAAGAATATATAATTTATAAGAAGGGAGCGGCTAAAAAACGTCGAATCAGTGATTCCGAGTCATCGAGAATGTTGTATTACATCGAGAATGTTGTAAATAAAAATGTATCTACTTATAATTTAAACTGTTCTGGCAAATAACATTTTATAATTATTACTTACCAACCAGCCCACCCAAAAGGCACTGATGGGGGAAATGGGCCCCAGCGTACATTCGAGCCACCCCCACGCTCGCTATCACTGTGAAGTAAATGCTCTTCAACGGTAGACTGTTGTATATGTCTTGAAGTCTTGGTATGCCCCTGAAAGAAGCGTTAATGATGTACGAAAAATAGCAAAACAAAAATGTGTGCGTGTACTAGCGTACACTCGTAAGAAGTGAAACTTCTTTATGACGTTATTTTTCAAAAAAATAATTTACTATATGCAACTTTACAGAAATTGGTTAAATAAAGTTATATTAGATAAAGTTTAACAAAAGGCTTTTATTAAACTTTATCTAATAATCTAATCTATAATAATCTATCTAATATCACGCGTGGTAGGGATAAGAAAAAGATGGCGCGTAACAGAAAAAGATAGCGCGTAACAGAAAAAGATGGCGCGTAACGAAAAAATGTTACACTAAATTTTTTTCCAACCCCGATAAAGAAGTTTCACTTCAAAAATAACATTATGATAAGAATGTTAGTGGATGACAAATTTGTCTTTGATCGAGAAGTGAACCTCTTTATCCCTGGAGAATTTGAGATTTATTTTAATGGCTGGATACCTAAACAATTTTGAATTGTGATTAAAGAAAGTTAATTAAATTTTTTTGAATGGAAAGTTTTTGGCATCATCCATACTAATATTATAAATATTATAAATGTGTGTGTGGTTTTTTGTTCCTCTTTCACGTCGCCACATAGCTATTATATGATTGGTTTATATGCTGGGAGATCAGAGGGCGGAGAGTGACGTAGGCTACTTTTTACCGCGCTCTCTCATTCCCATGAGAATATCGATGTTTTGTTAGTTGATACATATTTTGTAGTTTCAGACGTTGCTAATAGATGGCGTTAGTAAATTCATTTGCAAGTTCTAAATCACGCTGTCAAATGCTAATGTTAATTCCCTTTGACCGTGCGGGTGAAGCCGCGGGTAAAAGCTAGTAGTCTATAAGTAGAAAATGTTGTTTATGTTTAACAAGGTTTGATTGTAATCTAAGTACTCGTATATAGTAATTAAGTTAATTACATTTCACAATTTTACGGAAAGTACAAGTAATATTTCACTTTTACTGTGTACCTATTGTGGTGTGCCATGTGGTGGTGCAGGGTTACCAAGAGGTGGGGCAGGCTGGGAGTAGCGAGTCGTTGGCCAGGGGTTCAGGGAACCCCTGAGTAAATGAGACACAGCAGTAATGTAGTTATAATCTATAATCTATATTTATAATCTATAATGAATCTCTCTCTATTGTGATGTTGCTTATATACTAAAATTAGACGTGAGACTGTTTACATTATACATACATTATCTCTCTTAATATACGTACGTGCTACATGTTATATTACTCTATCGTCACACCTCACTATATAGATTAAGATTTTATAGTTTGTTTAAATTATTGTTTGTTTTGAATTTTTCAGTAATATCTACGTGAGTAAAAAATACCATATAATTAATGTCACAATAGATAAAAAAACAACATCGTATTTTATTTAAAAAATCACAAACTCCCTACCTTTTCTTTATTTTCACCTTAATCTTAACTCCACCTTAGGTTGCCTGGAAGAAATCGCTGTTGAGCGATAAGGCGGCCTTTTTTATTTTAATATTAAGATTTATTTATTTATTTATTTAAGGTCACTAACGCACTGTATACCATTACGTTGTTTAACATTAAACATAATATGGCTTATAATTCTAGGCGCCAGTACAATTACTAGTGACGACGACATGCAATACAACACTATTATAAATTTTGTAATAATCGGAATTAAATGACAATAAATTAAATAAAATTGAAAAGTTTGAACAAAATTAACTAGGCAGTTACATTAGGTACATGACTCAATATCGTGATAACAATAATAGATAATATTTATAATTACAAAACGGATCGAATTAATATATTTCATTGTATTATTTTCCTTGCTGGTTACAATAAAGTATATTATTATTATTATAAACTCTCAAGATACTCGAGAAACTAGAAAATGTAGGTAGAGAATTTACAAAAAAATAAAAAAGAGTACTAAACCAGGATTTTCACTTACAGATCATTTATAACATGAGAGCTCCACATATTAGCCAGCATGAACAGAGTGGCGGCGGCCGCACAGTGCCCCGAAGGGCTCCCGGGGCCCGTCTCGCAGGTATGGGGCCCTTGTCTGATGATGGGGCGGACGTCGTTCTCGTAGTAGGAGGTCTCCCGGACCCACCAGTATGGCCTGTCTTCGACTAGGATCCTGTGGGAAAGAGGAAAAACATAAAACGTGTGTAAGTAGGCATTGCGTATAAAAAACTTTAACTTTTTTATCAGACTGAAGAAGCAAACGTGCATGCAGTCCACCTGATGGTAAGTGGTCACTGCCGCCTATGGACATCTGTAATCAACTACATACAGAACATGAGTACCATCTGAAGTCAATCACAGATGCGTTGCTACTCACGAGGACTGAGATGGTCGCCTCATGTGAAAGTGTGCCGGCAACCACACCTGTCCATCGAAACGCAGGGAATGCTTCACGCTAGAAATAGGTGTGGCGGTGGTACTTCCCCGGTCGAACTACACTGGTGCTACCACCTTGCAAAACCTTTCACTTTTCACAATGCATGTGTTTAAGCTGGTACAAAAAAAAATGTGTGCGTGTACTAGCGTACACTCGTAAGAAGTGAAACTTCTTTATGACGTTATTTTTTACTATATGCAACTTTACAGAAATTGGTTAAATACAGTTAAATTAGATAAAGGTTAATAAAAGGCTTTTATTAAACTTTATCTAATAATCTTATCTATAATAATCTATCTAATATCACGCGTGGTAGGGATAAGAAAAAGATGGCGCGTAACGGAGAAAAAAAGATGGCGCCTAACAGAAAAAGATGGCGCGTAACGAAAAAATGTTACACTAAATTTTTTTCCAACCCCGATAAAGAAGTTTCACTTCAACAAAACTCCAAAAAACCAACTCACCACTTCAACATGGTGTTAATCCATCCACCGAAGGCTATGGAAATCAGCAGTTGTGCCGCAAACACGGAGTCGATGGCGGCGACCAGGGGAAACCCGTACTCCAGCAGCAGGTGAGGATTGTAGAAACGATTCAAGTTATCCATGTACCAGTCCAGGTCTGCGAACCTGGTGGAGAGATAGAACAAAATACTCTTTATTGTCGTCTACCAATACGCACTTGGTCAGCGCGGTCGACTATGGCCTACAACTCTCTCATACCGAGAGAAGACCCGTGCCCAGCAGTGGGATAATAATGGGCACCACGGTGCGAGGAGAAAATACAGTGGGGGTTTAGCCGGTAAGAGTCATAACCCAGCTGCTGCCCCGGGCGGCTGGGTATCCATGAGGATTACCCACTTTACAAAAGTTATTTTAATTTTTTTTTTTTATTTATGCAATATTTTTTTTCTTTGTTATTATTTTTTTTTTCTTTGATACATATACTTTCTCACAAACAGCTGCTTACGTATTCGTCCGATTTCCGAGCAGCTCGTCTCGATCCGTGCGAGCGTATATACGTTTATGTATATGGTACGACAGTACCATATACATAAACGTTAAGCGGGCGCTCGGCCCCGCTACATGGTAGGCGGAGTGAGGGTTGTTAGGTTTTTTTTCGTTACGAAATTTCTTAATTCGTCCGCGCTCAAAACCCGCGATAAATCGTTTTACCCGTCTTTTCAGTATTTCGTTTAAGTGGAGCTTCCATACAACATATGTGATTTTTTACTCCTTTTTTTTACGATACGGAACCCTTCATGCGCGAGTCCGACTCGCACTTCGCGTGTTTTATATATAGTATAATCAGTTCATTTATGTATCTTTCATTTGCATGTGTCCCGTTTTTGTACCATCTTATTTTAGAAGAATAACCATACAAAATATTTGTATTTGAAATAGGTATTTCAGTAACAAATAATTTAATCACTGCGCAAATCATAGCTTATCAATCCAGGATACCTAGCATGCATAGGTTGTCAGATAATCAATATAAACGCGCACCCAAACTTCATGTCAGAATGCAATATGGCGTCCTGAACTATAAGATTAATTACTGTTTCTCTAAGCTTCGATTTGGTCACGTCTACCACAATAATGAATTTTTTGAGGGGAAACCTTTATAACCTTTTTTTTTTGTTTTCGAGGGGGAAACCTTCCAAAGGTACCCGACGCCGTGGGAGCGACGCAGGGTTATGTGGGATTTTTACCACACTAAAACCCCCCCGGTGGCCGTCCTCGGCGCTGAAAAGGAGGATTCCGGGATCTCGAAACGACTTCAACCGGAATCCTCCGAGCGCGCTGCCCCATCGGGCTCCTCCCAGATGGGCGGCTGGGCCCACCGCAAACCTTTATAACCTACCTTTGTTGTTAGAATGGACAACGTGTCGGAGGATATATACAAAAATATCAATTTCAAAAACGATTTTGACTAAGACATTATTGTAGAAGTGTTCTATGAGCTTTCAACCTGATTTTATCTAGTTGATGGAATTTGAATAAAAATTATATTAAAAAGCTGAAAGGTAGGCCATTGAGGTCCAAAATAAGTGTACAATACATGATGCAACTACATATTACAATAATGTTACATTATTTTTGCCCATTTCGAGGGGGAAACCTTCAAAAGGTACCGGACGCCGTGGGAGTGACGCAGGGTTATGTGGGATTTTTACCGCGCTAAAACCCCCCCGGTGGCCGTCCTACAAAGAGGACTCCGGGATCTCCAAACGCAACCGGAATCGCAAGCGCGTTGCCCCATCGGGCTCCTCCCAGATGGGCGGCTGGGCCCACCGCTCCGTCTACTCTTTACGACGGTATGCGACCACACATACCGCCATCCTTCGCCGCCTGACCGAACGGTTCGAGCTCCCACTTTAGCCGCCCGCAACCCCGGAAGCTCCTTTAGTCGCCTCTTACAACAGGCAGGGGATACCGTAGCCCTATTCTGATTCCAGAGCTACAGGGACACAGGAATATGTCTACAATTCCGTTTATAACTATAAATTGTAATAACTTTCAATAAATCCATGCAACTGGGTCGAAATATCGGCAAAAAGAATTCTATAAGAATTCTTAAACCGCATATCGTGAGTACCCGTTAAGTATTTTAAAATTATTGTTTTTTTTTTTAATGAAATTAGCCAAATAGCACCTTTATGCATGGACTATAAATATATGTCGGCGCGACACCGCGTATTTATGAAAAACACGTCGCCGAAAATAATTATTTTAGTAAGTTTAAAGATTGAAAATTGTTTGTTTATTAAATTAGCAATATTTAGTGATTTTAACAATTGTAATTAAGTGTACCCTCGATCACCTCACCAAAAATTGTTATAAAAAGGCGAGCGAACGCCGGTAGAAAAAGATTTCTTGTTTAGCCGTCGAAGCGATCGGACCTCCTCAATTGTGAATAAATCGAAGAAGATTATTCCTGTGTTTTACTTGAAATCTTCAAGAAAGGAAAATAATGAAGACTCTTGGCCTTCCTGACGTCACACTTCACGCACTTCCACTTCGTTAAATATATTCTTTCATCGAAATAAAAATCAGTAGTTTTACTAGCGGGAAGCAATTTCTGCGTTTCAGAAGAAGTGTGAGCAGACTCACTTTTATCTAAGGCGACCATCTTAGTTATAGTTAAACAGAAATTTTCGGTATTTCTTATTATCACTCCTCTAAATATTTTTCGCAAATATGCGATGGACAAACACAATAAACTTTCAGTTTTATTATATCTATATATAATAATAATTATAATAAAAAACCATTTATTGTCTCTTACAATAAGCACTTAATCTATAGACATGAAACAAGAGTTCTATAGATGGATTTACGGTTACAATTTAATGAGTATCACACTTTGTACCCTCTTAATTTTTATCACACACTTCGAGTTCATTAGTGAAGGAAGCTTCAAAGAATTGTTTTGTAGAAAAACCTCTTAAGCAGTTTAAAAACACGCTTTCTACACTCATACAGCCACACACTAGGATTTTCTCCTGTGTCGTGGGTACCATGGACACATACAAGACGAACACACAAACACCCAGACCCAGAACATGAATCTAAACTCATCATTCAGATACTTGCCTGGCCGGGAATCGAACCCGGGACCCATTGCGCGTCAGACCGGTATGATAACCGTTCCGCCACTTAATAATAACAGTAATTGTACTCTTTAGAAGGTGATAGAACCAGTGTTCGACCGGGGAAGTACAACCACAACACCTACTTTTAGCGTGAAGTAGTTCTTGTGTTGATGGACGGGTGTGGTACACTTTTATATGAGGCGACCATCATAGTCCTCGGGAGTAGCAACGCATCTGTGATTGACTTCAGATGGAACCCATGTTCTGTATGAAATCGATTACAGACGTCCATGGGCGGCAGTGACCACTAACCATCAGGTGGACTGCATGCTCGTTTGCTACTTCAGTTTGATAAAAAAATGTATACCTACAACAGGAAATACAAAAGTATGTATGTATGTATACAAATGTATTTTTTTTCCTTGCTAACATAGTTTATAAGCTTTTTTGTTATATACTAACAAAATGTATGGACACAACATAGTCTGAAATAAATATGTATTATTATTATTATTATTTTTAAAAGGAGAAGGAATGGTTTCTCACAACCGCAAATAAGAATATGACTTGACCACATACGAAAGTTACCGACAATGATAAAATAATACATTTTATAAACTGAGTTTTCTTTAGAACGCTCGCTAAGCCATAAGGATCGCATAGTTTCAGAAAAAATAGGTATAAATAAAGCAAGATATTACTACAAAAAACAATTTTTACTCAGAGTTTTAAAGCAATGCACATATATTTATTAATAAATGCATGATGTGATTACCTATAAATGTAAGAACATTTAGAATGTATCCAAAATCCCCTTTTCAGCCCATAGGGGGCATATATCCGATGACGGCTTTAAGGCCTCAGAGGCCAAAGCCAACCTCTGGTGGTGTTTAGTGGGTAGGCACGTAGGTCTCTCGTGAGTCCCACATAACCAATGCGGACGGCCGTATTGGTATGCATGAGCATTCACCACCACCCTCCCCGCATGGAGGGTAGCCCTTTCCCCTTTGTCTGGGCACAAAAAAAAATAAAAAAAAAGAATGTATCCAATTACTTCCTACTTCATATGTGATTGTAAACATTGTTTCTGTGATCCAAATAATAAATTAATTAATAAAGAAATGCATTTTCGAGGTGTGTTTTAGGTATTAAATAATATTATTAAGTGTACCGAACTATAATACAGATAATATTTTAGTGATTTCATATTTACGCCACTACATAGTATAAAACAAAGTCGCTTCCCGCTGTATGTCCCTATTAGGCATTGCAATCCGGAAAACCGGATCCGGTAATCCGGTGGATCCGGCACAAATTTACACAAACCGGATCCGGTACCAATTCACCATCGGATCCGGACCTTCACCGGATCCGGTGATTGTATATTTTGACAAGATTGTTTTAACCGTTCGATTAATCCGGCCGGATCCGGTCGGATCCGACCGGATTGAGAAACAAATGGCTGGATCCGGCCGGATTGAAAATGAGGCCTGATTGCAATCTCTAGTCCCTATGTATGCTTAAATCTTTAAAACTACGCTACGGATTTAAATGTAGTTTTTTAATAGATAGAATGATTCAAAGTGAAGGTTTTTATGTATGTATGTACCTAATACACGCATATTATAGTGGAGAAACAGTGATAATTTTAGATTTTTCTGATGTGATTGATGTCTTTGTGTACTTTTAGGCGGACCGAAGTTTGCCGGGTCAGCTAGTAAAATGTAAATTAAAGAAAATTATATAACCAATGGAAGAAAGGACCCCGAGTGGTGACCACATTTAGGCATAAAGAGCACAGGTATCCCTCCCACCCCTCAGGTAGACTCACGACCAGAAGAAAACAGCGGGACACCATTAGATTCAGAGGGCACAAAACCGGATGCAGTTGCCTCTTAGGGGAGGCCTATGTCCAGCAGTGGACCTCACAAGGCTAATGAATGAATGCATGGTAAGAGATCGCGAAATATCTTTGCATGCTGATAAGAATCATAAGAGGGTAACAAAAAAGATTGAAAAACATTGACAAAATAAATATAAAAAATATACAAGCGTAAGCAACTTAACAATAAATTAATTTTGGGCATTGATAGGTATTTCTTGCCTAAAAATAATGAAATTAGAAATAAGCAAATAAAATGAAAAAATGTATAATCAAAGCGATCAATAATTACAAAGCAAAGACATACGCAAAATAATATATGAAAACAATGAAACATTTCCCGGTAAATAGAAGCCGGTAGCCGGAAGGGGTCAAAATGATGAGAATATAAAACAAAATACATTACTTGTCTTGTATAAACTGGATACACACGATCCCAAAAGCGTAGAGGAGCTCCATTTTAAAAAATAGCACTTATTAAACGAAACGGTGTGTATTTCACTGGGAATTTATGACTGGTAGTTGAAGTGCACCGGGATTGTCAAGGTTGTATTGATTTGTCGAGACTGGACGCTGTGTTGCCAGTTAAGGGACTTTGCCGAATTTTGAACGAATTGATGCGTTTTAGGAACTCTAAGGATGCTTGAAGTTGTAGTAAGATTGATTAGGCATATTGATAATTTCTAGATCTATATGAAATGTTCATACTTTATAAGTAATATACGTATAGTAAATTAACTGGCTATAGTAACTGTAGAGTTATTAGGTACATTTTAATTTTCTCTACATTCTTTCATGAAAAGAAAATAGTATTCCCGTTATTCTTTAAAACTCTAATTTTAAATTACTATATCAAAAAACTTTACCTTATGTAAATTAATATGCCATTTTACGTTTGTTACATTGCTACAAAAGGGAAATTTTAACCCTTACAGCTGTTATTGCATTTCCATTATTACCTCCTTGGATTTCATAATTAACGCCATCTATTAGATAAGTTAGTAACTACTTACATTACTGGTTTACTTAAGCCTTAACAACGACATCTACAGGGCAGTAGAATAATTATTACAACAAGGAAACTAGTCGGCTACTCACCAACAGATGGCGTTACATGCAGAAAAATAATCTTAAACAAATTTATATCAAATGATTTAACATGTTAAAAAATATAACTTTAACTCGTTAAATAACAAAATGTTATGGGTAAATTTTACTTTTTATGTTTATTTGTTTTCATGTTAAGAATATCTTTATAAAAGAACTAAGTAGATTCTTACGAAATAATTATCTAGAATCTTCTTTTAAAAAGTAACTCTATTGACGGTCTTATGCGTAAAATATTATAAACAATAAAATATTATACAATCCGAAGCTAGGTACCTACTTTAATTTACAATTTGTGTCTGAAACCTTTCTCTCAAATTACAGCCCGTTAGCCTCGCTAAGCGGACGGTAGATGGCGCTGGTCGGGGGCGGCGGGTCGGATTATGTTTTAATAATTGAATATTATTCTATGGTAGCGTGAACAGCGGGTAACACAAGTTTTGAAACAAACTTAGGTTGAAATAGACTGAAGAATAGAATAAATGTTTATGATATTATAAATAGACAAGGCTTTTATTTTTTACACAAGCTTAGACATTATTTTATAATCAATCCCAGGTGTGTTCAGAGCCTTAAGTCGGTCGCAGATCTATTGTTTTTTGTAAGATTAAAGTAGCAAACGAGCATGCAATCCATTTGATCGTAAGTGGTCACTGTCGTTAATCTCATAACAACATCTGTAACCGACTTCATTCAGATATTATAATATAAAAAGTCATAAGATTAGTAGCGGACAGCCGTGACTGAACCAAGGATCAGGAATTGGTAAAGAGTATACAGAAGGCGCAGTAAATATTATTTGCTTTGAACAACAGTGTACGCGTGTTTTATTAAAAAAAAGATGGCGCGTAACAGAAAAAGATGGCGCGTAACGAAAAAATGTTACACTAAATTTTTTCCAACCCCGATAAAGAAGTTTCACTTCAAAAATGTGTACGTGTAGGGGAGAGCGGGGCTGGTTTTAACGGAGGTAAGAATTAACAAGCTTATTCCCGCTTAACTAAAAGTGTTAAAAATATGATATTCCGTTTAGATACACTAGATACATGGCCAAACCTGCTGCGACTTGCCAATTGCCAGCGAGTCGTTGCTTGTTATAGTTGTGTGCAGCGGATTAGGATTGATAGGTAATTAATCATTTTTGATTTTGCAAAAAAATGATTTGAGACTTATTTAATCGCTGAATCGAATTAAAGTATGTTATGAAACGAACTCTATTTTATTGACAGTAACACTATATTATTTGTTTGTAATTATTTTGTCCACTTTATTTTCTGTGATTTATTACCTAAAAAAAGTGATCTTGGGGCTAAAATTAACAAACTGAGTGGGGTAAGTATTAACATGTTAATACTTACCCCATGATTTAGAAACATAATTTATTGATATAATGCACACACCATAATTAATATTTTAACGCACATAACTCTGTTGTTTTTTTTTTATATAACATGATGATATAAATGATCTTTAAATGTGCCAGAAACATCAAATGAAAAGCCTACAGAAAAGTTTAACATAGAGTTAATAAGGCCGCTTCCAAAGCATCTTTACGTGTTGGATCCAAACGAAAGCGTGTAAGGAAATCAACAATTCCCACACACACTCCCGAAAAAATGGCCTTAGAGGAAGAAGTCAAATTAAAATAAAAGTCAAAAAAGATAAAAACTAGTCAGCTGAAAACGAAAAATAAAGTTAAAGGTAAGGGAAAAGGGAGAGGTAAAGGTAAATAAACCTGGAAAGTAGAAGCAAAAAGATTAAGAAGCTTATTCTAAAGGATGATAGCGAAGAAGATGCTTGCTTTTGTTTAGATTGCGCTGAGTCTTATAATGAAGACACATCTGGATTCGACTTGTTATAATGTATTTTATGTAAAAGATGGGCTCACATCACTGGTATCAAATGTGACACAAGAATATATACGAATACATGTCTTCGTTGTTTCTCAGATGATGAGGAATCGTATGACAAATAATTATTGCCTCAAATGGAGAAGGTATTTCCGTCTAAAAATGCCAAATAGACTATTGTTATTTTTATATGTTCAAGTAAAAATTAGATTAACAACTAATAAATGAGACTTTTATTACCTTATTAGGATAGCCAGAAAATGTCTGAGACTAAAAAGTTTATATTAAGTTTAGATATTAAATTTAAAGGCTGAGTATTAGTATTTGTAGGCAAAGAAAATCTTTAAATTTTGTCAATCATTAATAGATAGTGAAGATTTAAAAGATTATATATATAACTTTTAAATATAAAGTATAATGTGTGTATATTAATGTTTATTGCCTTAGAAATCTTAAAATTGTGACAATAATTATTAATGAGTGTAGATTTAAAAGAATACACTACATTCTTGTTATACCTCTTACAAAAAGTACTGATTTGTTTAACTCTAAAGACAATAAATCATTTTTAATAATATAAATGACACTTTATTTAATTATTTGACTTAATTGTAGTATATGTTAATACCAACCCCTTACGTTAATACCTACCCCAGCTCTGTTAATATTTGCCCCAGATGCGGGGTACATATTAACTAATGACTTTTTTGGTTTTGATGACTCTGTTTCTAAAACCACTTATAAAACTGATTTTTTTTGTTGCTTATATCATAGCTGATTAACCAAAGCATGTTATAAATTAAAAATATAATAAAAAAGTTCATTATTATTGAAAATATCAACCATAATGCAAAATTTGTTAGTACCAGCCCCGCCTTCCCCTACTAGCGTACACTCGTAAGAAGTGAAACTTCTATATGACGTTATTTTTCAAAAAATACTTTACTATATGCAACTTTACAGAAATTGGTTAAATAAAGTTAAATTAGATAAAGTTTAATAAAAGGCTTTTATTAAACTTTATCTAATAATCTAATCTATAATAATCTATCTAATATCACGCGTGGTAGGGATAAGAAAAAGATGGCGCGTAACGGAAAAAAAAGATGGCGCGTAACAGAAAAAGATGGCGCGTAACGAAAAAATGTTACACTAAATTTTTTTCCAACCCCAATCAAGAAGTTTCACTTCAATAATAACCCCTTACTCTTTTTCAGATTTATTTTTACCTTAAATTACACCCTCATACCGGTGGTCCATGAGTCGACAGATATTTTGGCAAATGGTCCTTCGTCACCAAAAGGTTAAGAACTACTGCCGTAGACGCTACTCCACCGAAACGGTAGAACCTTTTCACGCCAGAAACAGGTGTGGAGGCTGTTCCTCCCCGGTCGCACCATTCCACCTTGCAAAGTTGGTTCCTTGTACCTATTATCTCCGAACCAGGCCATGCATGCCAGAAATTAACCTCATTATTATTGAAATATCATTAACTAGTTATTCCCGGGTTTTTTCCGATTGATCAAGTCTACAACTGTAATAAGAAGATAACCTAAGTATTAATCTAGATTATTAACTATTAGTTGACCCGGCGATCTTCGTTCCGCCTAAAAGTCACAAATCTAAAATTATCAGTGTTGCTCCACTATGTTATGCATGTAACATGAAAACCTTCCTTTTGAATCACTCTAACTACATTAAAATCCGTAGCGTAGTTTAAAAGATCTAAGCATACATAGGGACAGACAGCGAGAAGCGACTTTGTTTTGTATACTATGCAGTAGTACATAGGGACATATGTAGTGAAGTGTGTCAATCACTAAATTCACGTCTACCACGCTAATAAATATGTATTAATCCACGTAATGCGTAGTTTTTGCATGATAAAAAACAAACATCGATACATTCTCACAAAATTTCAGATTGTAAGAAATAAGCCTGGCTTCTTATGTATTTATATTTTTACTAATAAGAAGATACATTTTTGCCGTTCTATTCTTGCCATGGAATGCAAGAAACCCTTTAAACAAAGTTATTTAGCTTAGCAATTTAATATGCTTTTAAACTGACCAATATTTTAAAAAACCTTCTGAAAAGAATTCCTTCCAATGATAACAACGAGACCGATAAAACAAAATTAGATTTACGTAATAAATATTTTTAAAACTCAATAGAGGCGAAACAAAAGACGTATATTAATGTTATAAACTTTATCTGAACATTCTTGACGTTATACAATATTAGTTATGGATTTTAGACACAATTAAAGAGTTGTAAATATTTTGTTTAATAGCCAACTTCGATGTTGTGTTTGATTTGATTAGTGTTGTATTATAGATTAATGAGTCACATTTACCATATTAATTGCTATGGGCGTAGCTATAGCTTTGATATGGAAGAAGGAGGGGGGTTTATATCGATGACACCTATTTCTAGCGTGAAGCATTTGCGTTCCGATACAAGGGTGTAAGGGTGTGGTTGCACACTTTTATATGAGGCGACCATCATACTCCTCGGGTGTAGCAACACATCTGAGATTTTTTTTGTCAACCCATTATCGTTCCACTGCTGGCCACGGGTCTTCTCTCAAAATGAGAGAGTGTTAGGCCATAGGCCACCGCGCTGGCCAAGTGCGAATTGTGGGCTTCACACACCTCCTAAAACTTTTTTTAAAGAACTCTCGGGTGTATAAGTTTCCTCATGATGTTTTCCTTCACCGAAAAGCAGTGATAATCAATTTCTAATACGTACATAATTTTAGAAAAAATCATGGTGCGTGCCTGGGTTAGAACCTAGGATTTTCCGATCGAGATTATCTCTCTCTCTTATATCACTGGTTTATATTAAGAGGGCGAGTTTTAAGACTAGATATAGATGAGTATTGTCTATAAATCTAGCAAAGTAGAGCTAAAACGAAAGCTCTTTCGCCCTGTGTACCGTAGGTGCGAATCCCAACTGACTTTCGACAAATTTAATCTTTGAGCGCGGCCGCTGACTTTCGCAAAGGATGTTGGAATGGACAACGTGTCGTGAGATACCTAATATATACAAAAAAAATAATTTCAAAAACGATTTTGAAAATAAAGCTATTATTGTAGGAGTGTTTTATGAGCTTTCAACCTGTTTTTATGTAGTTGATGGAATTTGACTAAAAATGAAATTTAAAACGTTGAATGGTAGGCCATTGAGGACCATTGAGCCACTGCATCAAGTTACAATAATGTTACAGTAATTTTGCCATATTGAAACTTTTTATATTTTAAACTTATAAATTAATAAATATCAACAAGCGTACCACTTCCACCATGAAGCATTTTGCGTTTCAAAAAAAGAATCAACATGCGAACTGACTTAGGTAGGTATATCCTAGTCTTTAGAAGTGGCAAAGTATCTATACCTTTTATCAATACTTGATCAGATTAGAAAATAACCGAAATGTTTTATATATTTTTTAAAATATGAATGTAGAAGGCTTAAAAACGCATGCCCTACGTGGGTAAACTGTTTTTCAATGTGTGTGACAAAATTATAACAGTTTTATCAATAAATAAATAAAAAATGTGTGCGTGTACTAGCGTACACTCGTAAGAAGTGAAACTTCTTTATGACGTTATTTTTCAAAAAATAATTTACTATATGCAACTTTACAGAATTTGGTTAAATAAAGTTAAATTAGATAAAGTTTAATAAAAGGCCTTTAATAAACTTTATCTAATAATCTAATCTATAATAATCTATCTAATATCACGCGTGGTAGGGATAAGATAAAGATGGCGCGTAACAGAAAAAGATGGCGCGTAACGAAAAAAAAAGATGGCGCGTAACAGAAAAAGATGGCGTGTAACGAAAAAATGTTACACTATTTTTTTTTCCAACCCCGATAAAGAAGTTTCATTTTTTCCAACCCCGATAAAGAAGTTTCACTTCAATAAAAGAAATTAATCACGGAGTCCACTTGATAGCAAGTAGGCTCCACCACCAATAAACTTCATATAAAACAAGCGTTCTATCTAAAGTCAGATGCGTTGCTACTCCCAAGGACTAAGATGGTCACCTCATAAGTTTGAAGTTTGAAGGTGGTAGACCAGTGTAGTTCGACCGGGGAAGTACCACCGCCACACCTATTTCTAGCGTGAAGCATTTCTTGCGTATCGATGGAAGGGTGTGGTTGCCGGCACACTTTTATATGAGGCGACCATCCTCGCGAGTAGCAACGCATTTGTGATTGACTTCAGATAGAACTCATGTTCTCTTTGAAGTTGATTACAGATGTCAACGAGCGGCAGTGACCACTTACCATCAAGTGGACTACATGCTCGTTTGCTACTTCAGTCAGATAAAAAGAAAGAAAAAAAAGTCAACCGGCAAACGTATTCTTCTATCGAAACACAGAAATTCTTATAGTAGTGATACCTCGTCGGTCTAATCATACCTACTCGTTCTACTTACTCAAATTGTTATATTTAGATCATATATAGACATCCATGGACTACAGACCTATATAATGTAGACCCTTAGGATCGTAGAATCTTCGTGTACTTACTTCCACGAAGGATCTAAGACCTTTAAAGCTAAACTTCAATACATCTCAGGAAAAATAAGTGTGACAGACACACACACGCTTTCTACACTCATAGCCCCTCACTAGGATTTTCTCTTGTGTCGTGGGTACCATGGACACACACAAGACGAATACACATACACCCAGATCCAGAACATGAATCTAAACTCATCATTCAGATACCTGTTTGGCCGGGATTCGAACCCGGGACCCATTGCGCGTCAGATTGGTATGGTAACCGCTCCGCCACGCAGGTCGACGAATTACGTTTACCTCAAAACTACTTAAAAACACCTTTATTAAAATCTTTAGATGTATCTTATAATACCGCTACCCATTGTAACCGTCAAGACTCGTAAACGCTGTATGATCACGTAGAATTATTGCATTAAAATATAATCTGGAGAGATGGAGGGGGGTAGGGCTGGCTATCTCTTTCTCGCTTATTATATCCCTTTCTGGCTTTATACAAACGTTATCGCTTTATTATTAATATCTCTCTATAGTCTAGTAAACCTATTTTTCACTAACAGCAGAATGTTACAAATTCATAGATGAACTTACTATTTCCAAGTTAGGTATATAATTTGATGTGAGGTATATAATTTAGTACCCAATTTAATAATCGTCTATGTCAAGCGATTTAAAATGCTCTATCTGTACCTTTTCGTATGAATTATGACATAATTTAGCCCACAATATTAGACCTGAAACCACAGTTAAGTATCATATAACATTTATGGGCTGTACCACTTATTGCCTTGGCCATATTTTAGTGCCTTAAAACTATTGAATTATGACGTTTCCGTCAAAGCTCCCGCCAAACAAAGGCAACATGGCGACCAAGTTCTATTGTCTATGCCTATGGATAATTACGTTACGGTCGCAATTATTCACTACCGTAAAGTGTTTATTGAATAGAGTTATAAAACCATTTCTCTTTCCCGCTCCGTCGGCGAAACAGACATTTTAGTTACGGTTCGACAAATGACAAATTCTTCCGCTATTGTCAAATATCTCCGAATTACGCGGGAAGGTACGGAAAGTACAGAGTATATATTGTTTTAGGCCATAGACTTTTTTGTGGTTTTAAAACTGACTGTGGTCAGTACTACGCAATAAAATATGCAATAAACTGTCTTCATAAGTCTTTAGTGCTGCGGTGAAGGCCAATTATTATTGGAAAAAATAAAAAAATGATTACCTACTATCCTAATAAATAACCGCGGTAATGAAATAAGAATTTATAATACATATGAATAAAAGAATAATACATATCTGAAAGTTAGAAAATATAAGGATGTGTTAATAATTTGGAAAGAATGTCGGTCTGAACATATTATAATATTTTGGCATAAATAAACAAATTTTGAACATACGTTTAGCGAAAACCGACCCGTAGGTTATGCATGAAAGAATAATATTATTTAGATGTAGGAGGTACAGACACGGGCATTTTTTTATATATATTATAGATAAAAATGTAAGTATCCATGAGTAGGCACAAAATCTAGAAACCCAACCAACATCCAAACATTTCACAGCAAGTTAAACGTTCTATCAACGCATCAGGACCATTTAAACCACTCAAAACTGGATAAATCCGCCCCTAATCCGGTTAGAACCGGCTAAATCCGGATTAATAGTCTGTCAAATTGCCGCTAGGGGCGCGCGTACCACCTGCTACCCTTTTGCACCCTATTTTTTGCTTATTAATCATCAAAGGATAAATGGTGGATTAGATTGTTAAACAACAAACGGACAGCGCGATAATTTTGTTTGTGTTGATTGAAAATGTTTTGAATGAGATAATAATGTATGGAGCTAAGTTTTATAAGAGGGGTGTGTAAGTATTGTATAAAACTATGTTTTTTGTATCACAGAAACAGCAAGTGCAGTCCACCTGATGGTAAGTGGTCACTGCCGCCCATGGACATCTGTAAAAAACTTCACATCGAACATAGGTTCCATCTAAAGTGAATCACAGTCTCATATAAAAATGTGCCGGTAAACACACCCATGCATCGAAACGCAAGAAATGCTTCAAGCTAGAAATAGGTGTGGCGGTAGTACTTCCTCGGTCGAACTACGCTGGTTCTACCACTCTTATAATGAGAATAGCTTCCCTTGCTCGGTAGAGGAAACATAATATTAAAAAAATATTTAAAAAATGAATCTAAATAAGAAAAAAAGACAAACCCGCTGAGTTTCTTGCCGGATCTTCTCAGTTGAGGTCGTATTCCGATCCGGTGGTAGTTTAAGAAAAAAATGTAACTGACAATTTGTAAGTGCCCCCGCAGGCCTATACAAAATAAAGACATTTCATTTCATTTCATTTCATAACTGTAATACACGGTATTTATACATAAGAGCAGTGATAGCCTAATGGTTGAAACTTGTCCTTTCAATCGGGAGGTCCGAGGTTCGAACTCAGGCACGCACTGATTTATGTGCGTATTTAAATAAATTATCACTGCTTTTCGGTGAACGAAAACATCGTGAGGAAGCACAACCGAGAGTTCTTTAAAAAATAGTTCTCGGAGGTATGGGAAGTCTACCAATTCGTACTTGGCCAGCGCGGTGGACTGTGGCCTAAAACTCTCTCATTCCGAGAGAAGAGCCGCGCCCAGCAGTGGGACAATAATGGCATCACGATATATACCTCATAGAAAGCGTTCGGTGAGGATGACGCAAATTCTATTAAAAAAACGCTTTCTACACTCATAGCCCCACACTAGGATTTCCTCCTGTAATCATTCAGATTTTCACACCTATTTCTAGCGTTAAGCATTTTTTGCGTTTCGTTGGAAGGGTGTGGTTGCCGGCAAACTTTCACATGAGGCGACCATCATAGTCCTCGGGATTAGCAACCCATATGTGACTTCAGATGGAACCCATGTTCTGTATGTAGCTAATTACAGATGTCCATGGGCGGCAGTGACCACTTACCATACGTGGACAGCATGCTCGTTTGCTACTTTAATCAGATAAAAAAGATACCTGTCTAACCGGGAATCGAACCATGAACCCACTGCGTGTCAAATCCGTATCGTGCCCGCTTCGCCCCTTCGTCTATTAAAGGTTACCGTTTACTTATACAAAATCATTCAAAATATCTCCTAACAATTCAATTAAGCACCCTACGGAAGCCACAAAAAACCCCATACAAACCAAAACATAAAAATACATCCCATAATGTCACATGAAACATTTTTAAACAAGCCACTTAGACTTAAAAGTCTGTGAACACCAATAATATGTCAAAGTTAAGTGTGCGTGCATGCGAGAGGGAGCCAGTAAAGATTTTATGATTTTTTGAAGTGAAACTTCTTTATCGGGGTTGGAAAAAAATTTAGTGTAACATTTTTTCGTTACGTGCCATCTTTACGTTACGTTACGTTACGCGCCATCTTTTTCTTATCCCTACCACGCGTGATATTATATAGATTATTATAGATTAGATTATTAGATAAAGTTTAATAAAAGCCTTTTATTAAACTTTATCTAATTTAACTTTATTTAACCAATTTCTGTAAAGTTGCATATAGTAAATTATTTTTTAAAAAATAACGTCATAACGAAGTTTCACTTCTTACGAGTATACGCTAGTACACGCACACATTTTTTTTTAAGAATGAAGCGGACGAGCTTGCTGTACACCTGATGGTAAGTGGTCACTACTGCCCATAAACATGTGCTGTCAACTCTTTTGGGAGCTTTACACAAAACAAGGATTGTACAGATACTAGTTGACCCGGCCTATAAGTCAAAAATCTTAAATTGTCAGTGTTCCTCCACTATATTATGCATCGATTATACATAAAAACCTCCCTTTTGAAAACTTCATTGAAATCGGTAGTTTAGTTTTAAAGATCTAAGCATACATATGGATAGCGACTTTGTTTTATACTATGTAGTGATTGATATCGTGAAGCTCTTGTGTGAAAGTGTTAAGGGCGTGGTTGCTGGCTTCCTTTCATATATGAGAATTTGATCAGCTCTAATTATTAAAATCGAAACGCAAGAAATGCTTCAAGTTAGAAATAGGTGTGGCGGTAGTACTTCCTCGGTCGAACTACACTCGTTCTACCACTCTTATAATAAGAATAGCTGCCCCTGCTCGGTAGAGGAAACATAACTCTTAATACACGGTATTTATACATAAGAGCAGTGATAGCCTAATGGTTGAAACTTGCCCTCTCGATCGGGAGGTCCGAGGTTCAAACCCAGGCACGCACCACTGATTGATGTCCGTATTATAAATTAATTATCACTGCTTTTCGGTGAAGGAAAACATCGTGAGGAAACCTACACACCCGAGAGTTCTTTAAAAAAAAAGTTCTCGGAGGTGTGTGAAGTCCACCAATTCGCACTTGGCCAGCGCGGTGGACTATGGCCTAACTCTCTCATTCAGAGAGAAGACCCAGCAGTGGGCCAATAATGGGTTGATGGGGAATTATTAAAATAAAACCAATTCTTCAAGAAAACAATCTTAACATATTGTATTACAATAATCGCCAAATGTACACAAAAAAGATAGATGTATCTTTTAGATTAGATTAGATTAAAATGATTGGAAGGGATGCCTTCCAATCATTTTAATCTAGTTAAGAAATAATTAAATAAATAAATAATTCAATCTGTCATTTTGTATTATGTAACTTCTAATATATAAAATGAATTGTTAAAATAATCATGCAATATTAAATAAAAAAAAATATTAATATATATTATATAGTTCTAATGAAATGAAATGTCTTTATTTTTTTTGTTTTATTAGGCCTATGGGGGCACTTACAAATTGTCAGTTACCATTTTTTTTTCTTTTTTTTGTTTACACTACCACAGGATCGGAACACGACCTCAACTGAGAAGATCCGGCAAGAAACTCAGCGGGTTTGTCTTTATTGTTATGTTGTATTTTTTCAATCGTGTTTTTTTTACATTGTAATAGCTCCAGTATCTTGTCTTACAGTTACTAAAGATGAGGCCTGTTCTATAGTTATTATAATAAATAATATAATATATAATTTACAATGTTATTTATACAGATTTATCGATTCTTGGTTCCTTCCCGCGTAACCGGCGCGTATCCGCCAATAAGCCGGCAATTAGCTCACAGAAATAGATCGCCATAATGTGATATCCTTGTACAATGCACGATTAAAGCGTTATGGTATTGGTCCGCTTTTTATGTCACCATTTTGTTGATTACGAATCAGTTTCTACCTAATGCTGTGTTTTTTCTACCGGTTGTAGTGACGCCATTTAGGGGAGGCCTATGTTCAGCAGTGGACATCAAAAGGCTGATGGATGGATGGATGAAATGCTGTGTTTGGTTCTGGAGGGAGTGATGGGAGACACTTTCCCAGGCGTTGCAATTTAGTCTTCAAAAGTAGCATTCATGACTAACCTTAGTTAAGACAGTTAAGATAAGTAGTTTTTAAAGGTAGAACCAGAGTAGTTCGACCGGGGAAGTACCACCGCCACACCTATTTCTAGCGTGAAGCATTTCTTGCGTTTCGGTAGAAGGGTGTGGTTGCCGGCTTACTTTCACATGAGGCGACCATCATAGACCTCGGGAGTAGCAACGCATCTGGATTGACTTCAGATGGAACCCATGTTCTGTATGAATTTGATTACATATGTCCATGTGCGGCAGTGATCACTTACCAACAGGTGGACTGCATGCATTTGCTACTTCAGTCAGATAAAAAAAACAACTTTATTTTGGAGACAACATATTTAATTGTATTTTATAAATGGGTTCTTGGTTCCTTCTTGCGTAACCGCCGCGTATCCGCCAATAAGCCGGCAATTAGCTCACAGAAATAGATCGCCATAATGTGATACCCTTGTACAATGCAAGATTAAAAAGGCGTTTATAGGAGATGGAGTTTTTTGTAGTTAATGCGTCAGTTCTGTTGATTAGGTATTAATTTAATGGTTTGTTTAAGGATTTTTGATTGCGATTCATCTTTTTCTATTTTTGTAAGGTTTTTAAGTTTGATGCTTGGTTGCTATGTGGGGGTTAAATATTGCAAAGGATTTTTATCCAATAATCACAACCGAATGAGCTTGAGTTTTGAAGGTGGTAGAACCAGTGTAGGTAGTTCGACCGGGGAAGTACCACCGCCGCACCTATTTCTAGCGTGAAGCATTTCTTGCGTTTCGTTGGAAAGGTGTGGTTGCCGGTACACTTTTACATGAGGTGACCATCATAGTCCTCGGGAGCAGCAATGCATCTGTGATCGACTTCAGATGGAACCGATGTTCTGTATGAAGTTGATAACAGACGTCCATGGGCGGCAGTGACCACTTACCATCAGGTGGGCTGCATGCTCGTTTGCTACTTCAGTTAGATAAAAAAAAAACCTCGATACTCGAGAGTTTGTCGACCAAAAAAGAATTATTGGCAAATCTACATCCGCCTGCTTGTCAAAAAACACGATATCGGCGCGCCCCCTGATCCTTGCGCCCTAGACTGCAGCTTAGTTAGCCTAAGCCTACTTACATTGTCTAGCTTGTACATATATGAGGTCTGTATCTTTGTAAGAAAACACATGCAATTATTTAAGAAAAAAAAACCAAAGTGCCATCTGCTCGAACTGTGTTGCGGTCCAGAAATTCGGGTGCCATGTCTATTAAAATATATAATAAAATACCCGATAATATTAAAAACTTTACATATAATATCTTTAAAATAAAATTACATGAGTGGCTTATTGACAAATGCTTTTATACACTAGAAGAATTTATGAAATCTTAATTATAAAAAAAAAATGACTTGGACGCATAATCATTCGTGTATAGTAAATGACAATTAATCTATTCAATATAATGTAATCCTATGAAAATCTAATGAAATTAAATATAATTATATCAATGTAATTCAAGATAATATATATACTTTGTATGCCACTATGTGGCAAATGTGAGTCTCAAATTTCTAAAATGTACCAACATCAACTGAAAACCACATTTATACCAATATAGTTATTATTATTATTATTATTAAGGGTTAATCAGGCCCTGGATAAGACCTCTTCTTTGCCGGCGATGCATTGGCGACTCCTCTGGTGTTGCGAATGTCCTTAGGCAACGGTGACAACTCTCCATCAGGTAGCCCGTGTATCGTTAGGTTAAATTATAAAATAATAAAAAAAACGGTTGAGTGTGAAGGTACCTATTATCGCAACACCCATTTCTAGCACGAAGCAGTTCTTTCGTTTCGTTGGAATGGTGTAGTTGCCGGCATTTTTATACGACCATCATAGTCCTCGCAAATGCTTCACGCTAGAAATAGGTGCGGTACTTCCCCGGTCGAACTACACAGGTTCTACTACTTGGAAAAAGACCATTTATTGAAAAACCTATCAAAAAAGTTTTTCATTGTATTTTTAAAACATCGGGGGAGTTCTATTATTACCGCGATGTCTCCAGATATCTAAACTCGGTCCTGTCTAATTGCAGTCCGTGGGAGGTTACATAGGATTGTGCTCTTCATTGTTCACAAGTGGTTTCCACATATCAAAATTGCTTTTACTGTAGTGTATATGTGTATGTTCCGTGACACGCAAGAGTAAGGCTACGTACTCACGGAGCGGTTTTCACCCGCGGCCGCCGCGGTTGCGGGCCCGCAGCTTTTGTGCGAAACTCACGAGACCGGTTATTTACGCTGCCGTCGCGGTTGCGATTTTCGACCGCAAACGTGACGGGCAAAAACCGCAAGACAGGCGGTTGACCATCAGTTGAGGTCCTGACTACTGTACTCGCCCGCCAACTGACCGCAGAGCGCGCGGGCGCAAACCGCCGCGGCTGCGGCTGACCGCGGCCCGCGCGGTTCTACAGGTTGACCGCCGGTGCAGTGGGAGCCGCAAACAACCGCGCGCATCGCGGGCGAAAAACGCGTCGTGAGTATTGCTTTAACTTTTTACATTTATATCCGCATCCTACAGAAGCTGCGGGCCCGTAACCGCGGCGGCCGCGGGTGAAAATCGCTCCGTGAGTACTTAGCGTAAAAACGAAATTGTAGATTCTTTCGGATTGTAGACGTACCGTATCAATTCGCAGTCAACAACATCTATTTGATGTAGAGAATAATCACTACATAGTATAAAACAAAGTCGCTTCTCGCTGTCTGTCCTTATGTATGCTTAGATCTATAAAAGTATGCTACGGATTTATCGGTATATTATCGGTTTGACATTTACCGAACCGGATATTCGGCCGAATTATTCGATTTACCATTTCTTATTAAAACTGTTACGAAAGTGTGTTCATAAAAAAATATATGTTAAAGAGAAATCCGATTGGTATGAAACTTGATAGTTTAACTGTGATGGCTTGTTACTGTGAAAAATAAAAAATGATTTATTGCATTAAAAAGTAGTACATAGTTTTACAATATTGTTGGTTACCCCCTTTTAAGTATGTTTATATCTGTAGTAGGGGGCCCCGCTCTCCCCTTATACTATTGCTAAGTTGGTACTTTTTTTTTTGTTTTCGGGGGGGAAACCTTCAAAAGGTAGCCGACGCCGTGGGAGCGACGCAGGGTTATGAGGGATTTTTACCGCACTAAAACCCCCCCGGCCGTCCTCGGCGCTGAAAAGGAGGACTCCGGGATCTCGAAACGACTTCAACCGGAATCCTCCGAGCGCGTTGCCCCATCGGGCTCCTCCCAGATGGGCGGCTGGGCCCACCGCTCCGTCTAGTCTTTACGACGGTATGCGACCACACATACCGCCGTCATTCCTGGGATTGCCTGACCGAACGGTTCGAGCTCCCACTTTAGCCGCCCGCAACCCCGGAAGCCCCTTTTAGTCGCCTCTTACGACAGGCAGGGGATGCCGTAGCCCTATTCTGATCCCGGAACTACAGGGCGTATTGCTAAGTACTCGGAATTATATAAATTACCAAATATATTATACAACACTATAATAATTTGAACTAAATAAAATAATAAAAAAATAAAAAAATAAAAATAAAACTAATAACATCAATCAACTGTGGATTTGTAATTTATATAATTTTAACATTATTCATTAATATGATATGATATTAACAAAAGGCATTGTTTAATTTTAAGGCATTTTTGATTTGTATTATCTATATATTAACAATACGTGAAGCAAAAAAATGTGATTCGTTTTTAAGATACTTGCCGCAGGCGGAGGAGTATGAAATTACGCACGGTTATAGTTGATGTAGAGAAGGATTGCGCAATGCTCATATTTTTTCAAATTATGCCTAAAACACACATAAAATCAACTAAAAACACATTACATTACCTTTGACACAAAACGCATACATAATAAACGAAAACTATGAAAACACATATGTAGATACGGGAGCAGGTATAATACTTAAAATGAAATTATGAGTTCGACGAAAATTATTTAGTTTTATTCATGAACGCCATCTTTTTTTTACAATAATAAACAACTGAATCCGCGCATAAGTAAAAAAATACATTTGAAATTGGAATGACGTGATTTCTTCTTTTTCATTAGTGTTCGAATCTTCAACAACATAACGTCAAAAATGTCAGATATCTTTGTCAAAAATTCAAAATACCCGCTATTGCTTTTAGATGCAGCTTAGATAATTTCACTTTTTTGCCTTTAACGGTTGCGTTCAAAATAACTTGAAAATTATAACAATTTATTTGAATTTGAGAAATATTCGTACTTTGGACAATATGAAGTTTAGTTTTTTAATTTAAATTACGGTCGAATTTCGACCGTTGCGACGGGTGACTAGTTAATGTTATTGCGTGCAAAGCAAAGATACCTATGCCGATGCTGCTTTTGAAAAAAATCTATCAAAATTGTTAGAAAATCGGAAATTTGAATACATCTCCGTTTTTCTGACAATATTGGTAAAGAAACCAACTAAGAGAAAAGCGATATAAACCTGTTATAATTCATAACAAAGATCAGTTCGGTAGATACCTATTTAAAATTCTACGCATACTCCCTTTTACATGCATGCATGTGCACGTTTTCTACACACACACACACACACACACACACTAACACACAACATAAGCACACACACATACAGATTTATACACATTTATAATTAATATGTTATTTGTTTGTTTATTTCTTTTAACTAATAATAAGCAGTTACGGAAGAGCGGAGCAGCCTAACACAAACATTTTGTTTACTAGGCGTCTCCAAACCATTAAATTGTAAAAAACAACAAAAATTTGTTAAAGAAATAAATATTTTGATTTTGATTTTGAAATTAAATTTATTTGCCAGAACATAGTGTAGTACATAGGTCTTAAATTTAACATTATATTTTAATTAGGTCCTACCTATTAAGGTGTGTTAAAAAATATCTACTAGTCTCTGAATTTTTAAGCTATTACATAGTTTTTTATATCGTCGTACGTTGAGTGTATGTGAGGTTTTCTCAACTTATATATATCGAAAAAAATACCCTAAAAAAAATTTTTAAACAAAAAATACAACCGACTTCCATGCCACATAAAAGTAAAAAATAATTTAAATACATGTTGGTTTAGAGCAAACACAGTACTTAGTACATAGTCCCGAAGTCGGCGCTCATATAAGATACATGTAGTTTCGTCATGATCCAGCAAAATATGGTGAGCGCCGACTTCGGAACTATGTACTAAGTACTGTGTTTGCTCTAAACCAACATGTATTTAAATTATTTTTTACTTTTATGTGGCATGGAAGTCGGTTGTATTTTTTGTTTAAAAATTTTTTTTTCACGCTTTTCAGTCACGATAAAATCAGTTATGGCTGTTGCTAGTCGTCCGCTAACCGGATGAATAAAATTAATTATTCGTCCGATTTTCGGATGAATAAAATTATGTGCTGACGTCATCATCTAAAAATAGACTTCTTTGACACAACCGGTCGGGGGCGCTACCGCGCCCCCTCCCTTAGATTCTGAATTAGAAAAATCTGTTCGAACCTAACCTAACCGAATAAAACAACTTTTTCTGAGTAAACATTTATTTAAAGAATAGACCTATAATTATCAATATTTAAAGTAGAAAAAGTAATATAAACCTTATAACTAAGAGTATAATTCAACTGATACTGATAAAAATAATTTGCACTACCTATCCTTAGTTGGAAAACCAATACCATCAAAACCAATTTAAGTTCGGGAAGCATGGTCGTTATTCACTACATCAGGTGTACCCATAGCTTTACACAATTTATTAATCTCAGTAATATGATTTAACTCACCAGTTTCAATACGTTTTTTATTACGAGGATAATAAGTATGTTTAATATACAGACCATTTTTATTACGAATTTACCGTTTAGCGGACGATTAATTTATTTTATTCATCGGGTCGAGGAGTTAAAGGTCAATTTTCTTATCATACGTCTTTGCTTTGTTAATATATTACATTTCCATAAGTATCAAATGGCCAACGCCTATGCTTTAAGCCTGAAGTACCCGTGCATCATCAAGGCTGAAGAGTTGAAGGTCAAAACTATCATGTTATATCTTTGCCTAGTAATCTCATTACATATATGTAAGCACCATATGGCCAACGCCTATGGTTTAGGCTTGAAGGACCCCAGCATTATCAGGGCTGAGGAGTTGAAGGTCAAATTTTTCATGCCATATCTTTTCGTAGTAATCTCATTACATACACGTAAGTAACAGATGGCCAACTTCTATGGCTTGGGCTTGCAGTACCCTGCATCATGAGGGTTGAGGAGTTGAAGGTCAATTTTTTATCATACGTCTTCGCTTTGTAAATATATTACATACCCATAAGCATCAAATGGCCAACGCTTATAGTTTAAGCCTGAAGTACCCCTGCATCATCAGAGTTGAGGAGTTGAAGGTCAAATTTTTCATCTTTTATCTTTGCTTAGTAATCTTATCAGACATACGTAGCGATAATGTAGCTAACGCCTATAGTTTAAGCTTGAAGCACCCCAGCATCATCAGGATTGAGGAGTTGAAGGTACAATTTTCCACCATATACAACCATTTTTCTAATGTTCTACCTTACATTTTTTAAATATCATTTTGAATGCGTACTGATAAAATAGCTAAGTTTTATGGCTTAGGCATTCAATACCCCTGCATCATCAGGATTGAGGAGTTGAAGGTCCAATTTTTCGTCGTATACCTTTGCTTAGCAATGTTATTACAAATCCGTGAGCAACAAATGTCTAACGTTTATGGTTTAAGCCTGCAGTACCCCTGCATCATCAGGGTTGAGGAGTTGAAGGTCAAATTTGTCATCGTACATCTTTGCCCTTCTATCTTATTATATATCCGTAAGCACTAAATGGCCATCTCCTACGGTTTGGGCTTACAACACCCTGCATCATCAGGGTTGAGGAGTTGAAGGTCAATTTTTTTATCATGTGTCGTTGCTTAGTATTGTTATTACATACCCATAAGCACCAAATGGTCAACCCCTATGGTTTAGGCTTGAGGCACCTCTGCATCATCAGGATTGAGGAGTTGAAGGTCAAATTTTTCATCACATGTCTCTGCTTAGTAGTCTTATTACATATATGTAAGCACCAAATAGCTAATGTTATAGTTTAGGATAGCTGTAACCCTGCATCATCAGGATCGAGGAGTTGAAGGTCAAATTTTTCGTCAACCTATATAAGCATAGATATATAATATATGTTCCAAGTTTCATAAGAATCGATTCGGCAGAAGCCGAGTTATCTCAAATTATCTAAAAAACTTGAGGAGTGGTGGTGGTTTCCACCCCATAACTCAAAGAGTTAAGCATCACAGCATACCCATGTCCAAGAGAAAAAGTTGCGTGACGAAATTTCCTATCAAATGAAAGAAAGAAAATGGAAATCGGTTTAGAAACACCCAAGTTATTCAAGATTTTAAGAAACCGACATTTTCCAATTTTCCGGGAAAACCGCCGGAAGGTTTTCATTTTCCTCAATATGGGACTGCCTGTGAAACTAGCCGCATACAATGTCGTATGAATCGTGTCGGTAGGTCGACGATTTCTAGCCATTTCGCCCGAACATACATAAAAAAAAAAAAAAAAAAAAAAAAAAAAAAAAAAAAAAAAAAATATACGTGACGAATAGATAACCTCTTTCCTTTGGGAAGTCGGTTAAAAATATGGAGAGAAAAGATCCTTCTGTTTGGAGAGTTTTCCTTTAACGTCTATACTTAGGAGGGAGGGGGTACCCTTTACCTCCCTCCCCCTCCTTAATATAAGCCCATGACCATATTGCATTGAATGTAAGAGGGATTAGAAATATTTTCAATTAAACAGCGACTAACTCTACCACTTTTTAAAAGCAAATTAAAAAGTTTGTTTAAAGCAAATTAAAATTTTTAATTAATTTAAAACGATTTTTCGAAAAACTCGATCGAACGAGTTTTTCTATTTTGTAAAAAGAATTCTATAGTGAAACCAAAACAAATTAGTGTTTTTTTCTATTTTCCAAAATGAAACAAATAATGCCTTTGAACATCACGGTATAGACTCCTAAAAGCCTTGTTAAAGAAAAATCTGCCTTATCTAACGAAAATAGGGCTTAACAGACTAGTTAACTACGGTTCAAATGTACCAGTCAATTTGAACCTTACTGCCTTGTGTTAAGAGCGTTAAACTCCCCCACACAAAGGGCGTGGCCACAGTGAATCAACACGAAGGGGAACTGGCAAGTCGCGGCCGCGTCCGAAACGATCAGTGCCAGTGGAGTGGTGACCATAGACACTAGTGATTTAAAAAATAAACTGTCAAAAAACCCGCGTTTTTGTGACCTGTCAAAGGTTTTTTTAAAGTGATATTTATGAACGCTGAGACATATAACATACTGCCAATAATTGCTCTTTTTAAGTGACGAATTTGACATTGTAAAGTGACGAAACTGTCAAATATTTTTTTTTAGTGACTGTCAAAGGTAAAAAAATAGTGATGGAGTCTGAAATCAATAAGCAGACGAAGTTGCCTTCGAAGAGCTTTTCAATCGAATCCATTGTGGGTCTAAATGAGCGACGGTCCCCTGAGATAGACATAGAGAACAATCTGTCCCAGGATTACACTGACCAGGCTGATGAGGTGAAAATCAAGGACGGAAAGATGTACTACTTCCAGCAGAACCGGGTCCCGAATTTTCCGTTCTTCATGTCCTATGACAAGCGGATGCCTGGGTACCCTGAGGCTCAGGGTGAGGACCTGAAGCGTGCGAGTCCAGGGAGTAGGAGTGAGGCTGACAGTGATGGAGTTGATGACCGACCGCATGGTAAGTTGCCGACGGGACTTTGCCGACGGCTTTTTTACTACTCATTTTTTTCTTTTCTTCATTGTTTAGGTCCTTACACGGTTAATCACATGAGGAGATAACTACACCGTCGCCATGCGTCGCCACACCTACTGAGTACTATCAGTAGGTGTGGCGACGCATCCCAAAAAGCCCTTGTCTATATAGAGTTGGATGGTGACAAAAACAACTTAACATTTAAGAGGTTAACTACACTTAAACGGTTATAAAGATGATACTGAAGCGATAATGTTAGTCCATAGCGTCGCTTTCCTAATAGATTAGGTTTCAAAGGTGGTAGAACCAGTGTAGTTCGGCCGGGGAAGTACCACCGCCACACCTACTTCTAGCGTGAAGCATCTCTTGTTTCGATGGAAGGGTGTGGTTGCCGGCACACTTTCACATGAGTCGACCATCATAGTCCTCGGGAGTAGCAACGTATCTGTGATTGACTTCAGATGCAACCTATGTTCTGTATGAAGTTGAGTACAGATGTCACAGGGCGGCAGTGACTTACCATTAGGTGGACTGCATGCTCGTTTGCTACTTCAGTCAGATAAAAATACAACTTCCAGTCTTTACGGACTTGGTTACATGAGTCCATGTGACAGAGACTTCCTGTCACTTGGACTGCATGCTCGTTTGCCACTTAAATCCTATAAAAAACTCGCCAGTCTAATGGTAACTGATTATTTATTTGTGTGTGTCAAATGCAATTTGACAACAATGTGTGTGTCAAATTAAACAACTTTGTGTCAAATTTTATTAGATTTTATGTATGTTTAATGCATTATCTGCAAAAAATATTAGCATTCCGTAATCCTTCTCTACATCATGTATAGCCGTGCGTAATTTCACACTCGTCCGTCGGCGGCAAGTATCTTAAAAAGGAATCACAAGTTTTTGCTTCACGTATTAATATAATAATACTTATATTTTTATTTCTACATATTTACGTAGTATAATCCAGTTTTTTGGAAATTTTACACGGTTTCTCACGAAAAATTACGTGACCGTACAAACCCGACTCTACATGATATTTAATAAAATATGACACCCCCTCCCTTTTACGTCACGTAATAATGACTGCCCCCCCCCCCCTATTTAACCAGTGGTAGAACCAATGTGGTTCGACCGGGAAAGTACCGACCAGAGATGACTTATTAAGTATTTAAGGAGTTTTCTACTACACGGTTAGAAAGGTGATACTGAAGCGACGATATTAGTCCGTAGCAGTAGCGCTTTCCTAATAGATTAGGTTTCAAAGGTCGTATAACCAGTGTAGCTCGACCGGGGAAGTACCACCACCACACGTAGCGTGAAGCATTTCTTGCGTTTCGATAGAAGGGTGTGGTTGCCGGCACACTTTCATATGAGTCGACCATAGTCCTCGGGAGTAGCAACGCATCTGTAATTGACATAAAATAGAACCCATGTTCTATAGTTGATTGCAGATGTCCATGAGCGGCAGTGGCCACTTACCATCGTTTGCTACTTCAGTCAGATAAAAAAAACTAAAACAAATAAAATAAAAAGCAGTGGGTTTTTGCCGCGACACGGATCTCTGATCTCTTGTGTTTATGGTTCAATAATTCGGAAATACATTTTTATTATACTATAATTATAGTTTTTTGCAAATTTTACACGGTTTCACACGTAAAAGCTATGTGATCATACAAACCCAACTATATATGATAATAAATAAAATATAACCCCCCCTCCCTTTTATGTCATGTAATAATGACTGTCCCCCTTATTTAACGTTTACAACGTATTCAACTAACGGTAAAAAGTCATTACCAATATTACCTTGTCGGCACTTTGAGTTTAAGCCGAACAAAAAGCAAAATCATTTACTTTACCGCTACATTGTAAAAATATTAACTGAGCTTTGAGGACAAATACGTCGTAATTTCGTTTTTATTGGGGTTTCAGGCTCTATTTTGGAAAAAATGACGGTTTGTATAATTTTGAACATACTAAACATAGGTATAGTTCATGTTTATTGAAACTGTAAGTTTTAAATATTTTAAATATCGATTAAATGAAATAATAAGAGAAAAGTTAAGTTTTGATTGATTTGAAGGAAAAATATCAAAGGACAAATACGTCGTAATTTTGTTTTATTGGGGTTTCAGGCTCTATTTTCGGAAAAAATATGGTTTGTGTAATTTTCAACGTAATAAAGATAGGTACTGTTCATGTTGATTGAAATTGTACGTTTTAAATGTTTTAAATATCGATTAAATGAAATAATAATAGAAAACTAAAGTTTTGATTGATTTTTAAGGAAAATTATCAAATTTTGAGCGACTCAGTTATTGTAAATGCCGTCGGCATTGATGTGACATATATGAATAAACAAAAAATATTTCAAAATGGCATCTTATTCAGCTAATTATTCACGATTGCATTATAAAAGCGTAGAAATCCACTACATAGTATAAAACAAAGTCGCCTCCCGCTGTCTGTCCCTATGTATGCTTAAATCTTCAAACTACGCTACGGATTTTAATGCACTTTTTTCAATAGATAGAGTGTTTCAAGAGGAAGGTTTTTATGTATAATACGCGTATAATATAGTGGAGAAACACTGATAATTTTAGATTTTTGTCTTTTAGGCGAAACGAAGTTCGCCGGGTCAACTAGTATGTGAATAAACAAAAAATAATCGTAGATAAAACCCAAAATTTTGTACAAAATTATCAACTTAAAAATTCGGACATTTTCCTTATACCTTTTAGGGTTCCGGAAAGCTAAGAACGGGACCCTATTACTAAGAGTCCGCTCACCATTTGTCTGTCTGTTCGTCTGTCCATCACCAGGCTCTATCTCATAAACAGGGTAGTTACGCAGCAGTAACTATCACAGGTGATAAAAATAAATATTTAAGAAGGTCTCCCAAAAAACAAACGTGTATTTGCCATTTTTTTCATATTGTACGGAACCCTGCATGCGCGAGACCGACTGTCGAAGTAACATACATATATTATTCCTATTTACCTCCTTTGCAATACGTTACTTGCACGGAAGGAAAAAATCTGCCGTGTCCAAATCGGTAAATAATTAGAAATCACCATTACACACACACACGCTTTCTACACTCATAGCCCCACAGTAGGATTTTCTCTTGTGTCATGGGTACCATGTACACACACAAGACGAACACACAAACACCCAGACCCAGAACAGGAATCTAAACTCATCATTCAGATACCTGTTTGACCGGGAATCGAACCCGTGACCCATTGCGCGTCAGACCGGTATGGTAACCGCTGGGTCGTCAAATTATATGGTCTATAAATAAATCCTTTTTAACATTTCATTTAATTTGACGTCATAAGTTTGGGTGAAAATGTGTTATGATATAAGTACATTTTTATAAGGTCCATTTACTACCTTATATTTATTTGGTACTCATAAAGAAAAATCCTCCCTTTCGCCTCTTTTGTTGTTCGTAGGCGCCATATTTACAAAATAGGTATAGCGTATCATTTTAATAGAACATTGATAGCCTGATGAATGAAACTTGCCCTCTCAATCGGGAGGTCCGAGGTTCAAACCCAGGCACGCACCACTGTGTATATGTGTGTATTAGATATTAATTATCACTGCTTTTCGGTGAAAGAAAACATCGTGAGGAAACCTACACACCTTAGAGTTCTTACAAAAAAAGTTCTCGGAGGCGTGTGAAGTCCACCAATTCGCACTTTCGCAGCGCGGTGGACTATGGCCTAAAACTCTCTCATTCTGAGAGAAGACCCGTGCCCAGCAGTGGGACAATAATGGGTTGCCACCACTTTAATAATTAAGAATTCCAATACCTATGTCCCATATTATAATCCTTACAGTCGTTTGGGCTGTAAAGCGAACTAAAAATGCGGACATTCGAAAACTATTACCTATTACTATTATTTCGTAGGAGGTATGCTACTAATAATATTGTCTAAAAGTACGCCACGCCCTTCAGAAACTCAATACTTAAAAAGGAAGCTCCCGAGAATTTCACGCATAAAGGCGTCTTCACGCTTAATTCGACATATTACTAATGGTCAAAACGGTAGCGATTCGTGTCAAAATATTGTGTATTCAACAGAAATACCGAGGTCCCCCGCCATGTTGGCTCAGCGTGACATTTGTCAAATTTACCGCCAAAACAATAACATGGCCGAAATGAACCATAGACAAAAGAGTCAAGAACAATACTCTTTCTTTTTCTTTTGTGGAATGGATTTGTTTGCTCAATTATAGAACACAATATTGTGGTGCTGTAAACATTTCAGAATTTCTCTTTTATTGCTTACCGTTTACTGTTTTGAACGATTTTGGGTAACTTGTATTAATGTTTGGCTTTATTGCACCCACATTTTGAGCGTGGCTAATTTTACCACGAAATTAGTGATCATTTTGTACGGCAAGTTATTTTATGACCGTTGTGATATTCTAGGTACCTACTTACTAGTGTGTATAAAAATATATTTGTGACATACCTGTATTACTAAATGAGAAATTTATAGGTCCTAAAATTTTTTTCGTTATTTTAATAACATCCTACCTATTTTTTTCGTACCTACCTATTATTTTCGTTATTTTAATAACATCCAATTTTTTGTAGTTCATACGTGAGTTTCTCTGTCAACCCAGTCGGACCTCTTGATTCGACCAGTTTTACATTTCCATGATTTTTTAACTTCCTAATTTATAATCTATAAAACTAAAATCTGACCTCTCCCACATAAAAACCTAGCTAGAACTTTTCTCCTTTATTGTTACTGTTAGACATGGTAAAGGCCATTAGATCTAATAGTACTGGGTATTGGTGGCGAGTCAAAAACGCAGCTAGGTAAAAAACCGAAGTGAAAGGGTGGTTTTGTTCACCGACGCAGGTCTCCTAGACCTTCTACGTTTGTTATAGGAAAGTAGGCACACGGCAAGGCCTTAAAAAGGCCTCTCTGGGCCTTTCGTAGCAATGGTGCCTTAGGCAAGATACCTCTAAGCTTTGTTGTACATGTAAGGCAATCTTAGTCGGAGTAGTAAAGCATCACCAAAGGAACGCAACCGAAATCCTCTGAGCGCATTGCCCCATCGGCCTCCTCCCAGATGGGCGGCTGGGCCTACCGCTCGATCTAGTCTTTACGATGGTACGTGGCCACACATACTGCCGTCCTTCCCGGGGTCGTCTGACCGAACAGTTCGAGCTCCCACTCTAAACCCCGCAACCCTGAAAGCCCCTTTAGTTACCTCTTACGACAGGCAGGGGAAGCCGTAGGTAGCCCTATTCTAATCCCGGAGCTACAGGGACGAAGATATAAAGCTAGTACAACCAGTATTAATCAATACTAAGTTATTAAACCTAGTTATATAGGCGTTAATAAAGATGTAATAACGGGCCATGATGTTCAGAGGCTGTATTAAACGAGATGATTAAACGGTAAGGCTCGCGCCGCATTATACTGGTTCGCTCGTGGTATGCTCGTTCGTTTAGGTGACTTGTATTTTGATGCTATTCAAAGTTACTACACACTTATTTGTATGGTATTTAGTAATATTACATATATATATTAATTAATATTTATTTTTTACATTCTTGAATAATTATAATTATTGTTTAATTACAGATCTCTTTATTTTGTTTAATTATAATTGTTATAGGTTGGATTTTTTTTAAATCATTGATTAATTGATTCTAAACTATTTTTGTTATTGACAAGTCTTAAGTTATAATTATTTCTATGATGTTTTCAATTTACTATTGTGTATTTTTCTTTTGATTTGTAATGTATCTGAGTTAGTTAGTGTATATGGACTTAATGGCCGTTCTAGCTAACTATAAATAAATAAATATTCCAGTATGTCAGTGCTAAAGTACGTAATACCTACGTTGATGATTAAAATTTGTCCTAAATTAATAATCAAGTATGGTATAATTTTCTCATAAAATCTTAATTAATTGTAATATTTTAGCTTATTTGGTTTAGGAATAGCTTATACAATAAACGTAAATGGCCTGTAGAAATACTAATAACTACCTACTATTCATTTAAGTGCAACGAAAAAGTGATTTTTACTAAATCTAAAAGTATAAAAATGATTTAACAAATTAACTACATCTGTACAGAGACACTAATAATTGTTATACGTGTCGATCAAGAGCTTTATCATAAAAGTCACAAATTAAAAGAGATAAATTTAGAAACATATGTGTTATGTAACGCGCAATATCTACCTAATTTGTCCAAAATACTCATATGGAATAAAAGATACGATAAGCAATCATAAAAATAATACTGAGTAAGAGCAAAAACTAGACACATTAAACTGACTAAAACTTAGTCTTAGAACAAAGCATACAAAACAAATTCGATATAAAAAAATCGAAGCAATCCAATGTGTCCAAATCCTACCAAAACTCGTTTCAGCTTAACGAAAACGCGAGCGAAAGAGACGGTAGATTATCGCCCCGCCCGTGGGGGGGAGGACTCGCCGCTGATTGGCTCACACATTATGGATTTTACCAGCACGTAACATTAAAAACAAACTGACTGACAGTTGGCTTTTTCCCGCTCGTGTAAGCGTACCATTATCTGTGGTAAAGCCTTGACATTAATGTGCTATTTATAATCTGTAATTACTAATTATCGTGGATTTTAGTGCGGTTTTAAAACTATTTTATTTTTAATCTATATCTACTGGCATACTGTCATTGACATTTAATGCGGTTTTAAATATATTTTATAATCTGTCACTGACTTTAGCGCTCTTTTTCATCTTTAGTGTTTTTTGTTTATTTTTTTAAATGGAAGCGTTCAAGAATTACGCGATGGATCATAAGTTAAGAGAGCCTTTGTCAGTAGATTTGATTTCTAAACATAGTATTTATACCGATATCACTCAAAATACACCGCCATCGTCACCGAAGAGCAAAGGTAAGATATTTTTTATCAATTATAAATAACTTATATATAAAAATATGTGTTTTTGTTTATAAATGTAAGTGATTATTAATATTTTGGTTCCAAAGGGCCAATATTTCATATAGAATCAAGTTACCTAAGTACAACAAAAGCAAGTTTTATTACATAATTAAAATATCTTACTATTAAGCGTTTGGTATTTTTTTTTGGAATTAGCACATATTTTGTGAACTTATACCTATATAGGCAAAGATTTAATATTTAATATCTATCAATTCGTACTCATTTTAAATGAATCGATTTTAAAGCGTTTTAGTTCAATTTTCTTTTAAAAATGGCACATTTTGTCTATGACTTATTTATGAAATATATGTTGCGATATCCGGTCAATCAAATTTGACAATCTCATTTATGAAACATAATTATGTTGGAATATCCGGTCAATCGTATCTTGCCGATTTTATTTATTACCTTTTATGTATCGAGTACTGATAGGTCACAAATTAAGAGATATTTTATATCCATATATTTTGCTAAACGCAAGTAGTAAGTTATACTGATCTATGTAGTTTGTAATATGATTTAATGTTTTATTTAGTTTTAGTAACTCTCTAATTTTCTAAAATCATTGTTATAGTCCTCAAAATATAGTCATATAATCATTACAAATTCGGCATTATAAAATTACCTATTCAATGAATCCTTCATAATTATCAATTACCTTCAATACCGCCATAAACCGAAATTGCTAGCTAATTATCCCAAATAACTAACAGTTATGCTCAAAGGGACCGACTAGGAACTATAAATAGCAGTACAACACTATTATCAACCAAATAACACATTTTGAACCTTATACCGTTTAAATAAGTGTCATTAAAGCAAACATTGTGATATTTCGCATAGCAATTATATTTTTACAACGTCTTTGAGACACCGCCTCTAAGTCAATATTTTCTTTTGTTAAGCTAGGTTATATATTTTATTAGGGGTTACCGTTATTCGGTTATTGGTAATATAAACAATAAAATAACGTATTATCGGGAAAATTTAACGTGGTCATTTTGAGTTTGAATTGTTTAAAAAAAGACGTATTTTCTACAAAAAAATTAAATAAGATAGAAAAAGTATTTTTTAATAAACTGCACACGGGAAAATTAAACATGGAGTTTATTGCATTTAAATTATTTTTGAAAATTAAGTATTCTACATAATTAGAAGTTTATAACGGCAATGCTAATTAAGAATGCAATTTCAATCCATTTTTAAAATTTATTCAATTCACAGTGATTTTTGGGTTTTTTAAAAGAGTTAAAACCGTGTATCTCTCCAAACCTCTTTAGGCACCACCGTCACACCAATTTTTATCTTAGAACAAAAGCATTGCTGTGCATTTTGAAACATACATCTTAGTCCTCCAGAGTAGCAACGCATCTGTTGGAGACCACTTACTATCAGATGAACTGCATGCTCGTTTGTCACTTCATTCAGCAAAAAAAATCCGAAGCATTTCAACTTATAATTAGTACTCAGAGGTAGCAACGTATATGTGACCGAGTTTAAATAACACTATCCATATCTGGTTTCCCTTACTCATGCCCATACGACAGTTCCCTACATGCTCCTTTACTGCATCTGTAATATAAAATAATTACGTCCACGCGTACAAAGTCAGCTTAGAAATAAATCCCGTGACCAGTAAATGACCAAAATTAACAGGTATTACCAAATAAAGCTAATGGTCAGTAATAAACCGCATAAACGTATTAGCTACCACAGCTGTCCTAATTTCGTCCATTAAATCGAGCGAAACAAGTCATTCACTTGATCTTTAGAAAGCGCGGGAGGATTGACAGCGCGCCATGTTTAATTGGCTGTCAAAATCGTGACCCCATAGACAATATAATGGCTGTTGTCAATTGGGCTTAAACTGATTCTGTTTTTATTGCAGCGATTCCCTATAGAGATATTTATCTTCATTACATCGTCGGGAACTAGATACGGATTTTATTATGAAAATTGGATTAGGGGAGCGTGCCGGGGGATGACACCGTATAATTGGGTCTATATTGGATAATTGCTCGGCAAATGTTTTGCTTACAGCTCGCAAATTGTTTAATTCCTTGGAGATGTTATTTCTTTGTATGTTAATATTGTAGGGGATAATATAACATTCGAAATTATTATAATATTGATACTTTTAACTTTAGTAATACGTCTACTGAATTATAATTTCATATCTACTTGAAATGAATTTTAAAACTGATATTTTAACTCTCAAGGAGTTAAAATATTCATTCTTTAGTCTATGGATTTGTTTTTTTAATGGATTTGTGTTTCTAGTTCCTAAACTAAGTAAATAATTAAACATTTTGAAAGTTTTATATACTTAGGTACTTTTAGATAATTATTAGGGAATAATTATTTCGCTACAAACCAAAACATTGTATTCCTAAATCTCATTGCTTTGAACTCTATTTATAGAGGCAATAAATCAGATCTTATCACCAATTCGTCACACAAAATAGATCCGGTCACTGATTAGAGCAATGAATGAACGGGGAACGACCATTCTCGGTCTATTGTTAATGGAACGCAGGACATTAGGCAGGACTATTAATTCGACGCTTAAGATAATTGGTTCGCGCTGATTGAATTCGGCTATTGTGGGTTAGTTTGGACTATGGCAATTAGATACTGCAGTTACTGATTTTGAAGTAGAAACGACGACAAAGGCTCAGCTTTTTTTGTCTAATAACCAAACGTTTAGACCTTTTAAGCATCTTTTTAAGCATAATCAAAAACGTAGACACTACTTTTTTTGCTTAATAATCAAAAGATTAGACATAATTTTTTCTGCCTAATAATGTTAGGCTTTGACACAACTTTTTTACCTAATACCAGCAGAGTGAAGCGCTGTGGTCTGGTACGCGAGATATAGGTATTAGACCAAGACGTTCCAACTTAGTCGCTAAAAGTAGTAACGTAAGCAACATCAAGACTACTCTTATCTGGAGTTACTAATGTCTACATGACAGTGGCCACCGACAATTAGGTGAACTGCTCAGTAATAGATCCGTTCACTGATTGGAACAATGAATGAACAGACAACGCCATTCTCAGTCTATTGTTAGGACGCAGGACATAAGGCTATTAATTCGACGCTTAAGATAATTGCTGATTGAATTCGGCTATTGTGGGTTGGTTTGGACTATGGCTAATTGGTGTTTAGAAATACAGAAGTTATAGCGTTATGGTGGTTGCATCTTATTTGAAGGTACCGTTTACGACTTAGCTTAGACTTTATTTCGGCGTAGTAACGACAGTGTTAAGGGTTGATGGGTGTGGTAAATTACGTATCTACCTACCCGAAGCGATAATTAGACCTCAATAATATCAACGTATCGACCAACGTTAGTTAATACTAATTTTAGGTTGTGTTGATTATACACGTATGTTAATGGCAGTTACGTACTCATAGGACTGCATGCTTCTTTGCTAGTGATTATGAAAATAATTAAGATATACTATTTAAGCAAAGTCTGGGCAACCGCAGTAAGACTCTAATTTTATCTATAAAACGAATCTTAATACAATCAGTAAAAAAAATATTTATTTACTTGAAAATTAAATAAAAGTTACCAGTGTAACCTATTCTAGAAATTATATGTAAAAACTATTAAAATTCTAATATAAATAGAGTTTTGTGTGAAAGTTTGAAGTAAACCAATCAAATACATTTTATAAAGTAACTATTAAATTGCATGCACACTGTTATGCACTCTGTTAAAGTCTCAATAAACTGCGTTTTCACGATAAATATGGCATCACTCATTATACCAATGATTTTGAAGTCGGACGTGTTAAGTGGTACTCCACGTTTCATAACATTTCAATAATGTACGTCCATTTTGTCGGTTTCTGAACTTTGTAATGTGCATTGTAATACTAACTTCTGAGCGTGACTTTCACTGCGTATTTCTAATGGTTTATTAAAATGTCAGCTGCTTACTATTTCCTGATAGGTCTATTCTAAGAATCATTGCCATTATTGCTATTTTAGTCCCACTGCTGGGAGGGATTCTACTCATAGAAAGAAGGCTTTGGCCATATCTATTCAACATGATTCGTATATTTTGATAAGTAATTTTAACTTAATTAAATTACATCTTAATATTCATTACATAATATGCGATGACTGAAGAACAACAAATTAATAAGTAATTTGTTTAATTTTCATATCTATGCAAATATATCTAATAATATTTAAACAAATTAATTGCAACGTATTGAGCGTATAGACAGTCAGTTGACTCAATTTATTGTTTGTCTATGGTACATAATATTTTGAAGGTATCCGTAATTATTTTATAAACATAATCTTTTCTTAAAATAATTTGACACTATAACTTAATTTTATAACGTAATTATATTTTATTGTAATTTATTTTACACTAAAAACATTTGTAACGATCTCTCTATTAGCAAAACTAATAGTGAATTGTTCAAACCATACAAAACAGTTAACCCAAATAACTTTTACGAATTTGAACCGCCATAAATATATATATTAACTTCGAAATGACTTTCTTTCACGAATTTAAGTACAAAAAGTTAAGAACTTACATACTTATCAATATACAGAAACACAACTGAAAGTAATGCTTTGCTTATGGCGGCTGTTTGCTCCGTACATTAGCGTTGAAACAAAGATGTTTCAAAACGCCGCCTAAGTGTTGTTAGTGGCTTGTAAGACGATTCTGGATTTGTTTTGAAGTCTTACGTATTCTTTCCTTTTTTAAAGGTAATTTTTTCAGATATTTTTAAAATATAAAGTACTAAAAAGTTGCTAGAATTAATAAAATGAATATATTTAAATTAAAGTATGTACCTATATGTGAGATGAGTGTGTGATAGTAGGTATGTGATATTTAATAAACTTTGCATAGGCCTACCTATTTAAAATTAGTTTAAAGTTATATTCAAATTTCATTCAAAGATATACATAATTATTGTAGAACATGAATAATGTGTTACTATTACATAGATTTCATATTGTTACTATCGCAAAAATATGACAGAGTGTAAAATTTTATGTACATCAAATATAAACAAGAACTTTAACTTACTCTTTCGTTCTAAAAATGATAGAAAGTGTCTTTTAAACACCTTGCGTTAATTGTTAAAGTTATAAAAAACAAAAACCGCTTCAAGCATTTTTTTAAACTGAAATCACTTAAAAATCGGCAATAGACAAACCACGTCGCCAGTTACATTCGTAGCTTCCTTTTTTAGCGGAAGTTGTCGAATCTTTTTAATTGTCTATGTCTCGCGCGTGGCCAGCTGGCCGAAAGCGGATTGGAAAAAATACCGAAAGGAAACACGGCTAGACTTGCAAATTAAGTGGTCTGTCGCCACCCAGCATGGGAACTGTCGAGTGGTTGAGACGCCAGAGTAAAAAATAAAAGATGAGCACTTGAAATGCAATAAATATTCCATAATGATGCCTTATTCGTGTTGCAAATGTTCTCTCATGACGATTTAAGCTTAAGTATTAGTGGGACCGAAAGGGACGATCAAAAATTCGATAGAGTTAAATACTTGAACGTAAATACGTCTATTCATATAACTATCAAATGTGTGTGTAGCGAATTAAAGTGACGATTTCGTTTTAGAAAGGGACATAAATGTTTAGTAATTTTAATAATTGAAAGAAACCCTAAAATGCGAGTACAATTTTATCATATACATACTCTACGACTATAAAGGTTTCCTCCTTTATAGTCCTACAGTTGTGATTCTCAGTCAACTCTCTTTTCAAAACTAGGAGACCTGCTGAATAGTCATCCAAAATACGCAATTTGGCACTTTTAAAGTTTGCCTTAGGCTTAAAAAAGTGAAAGGATTGTTTCTACTTATATATTTTACTGCACTTAATGATATTGTAGATTATGGTCGTAAAATACACAATTTCTATATCTACTTTGTTTATTTTGTGTAAATTTTTAAAGGTAACAAAGAGTTATGAATAAACGTAAAACAGCATTATAATATAAAAAACAAATTACTTTGTGGAGATTAAAGCTTTAATAAAATGTCATAAAGACTGTAACATATAATGTTTTCTGTCATTTGTTCGGATACATTATAAAAATCAAGGATTCGTAATAATCAATTAACACCAATTTAATTTATTGTTTTGTTATTCTCGTGGCAAATGTATTTCAATGGTTATTTACAAGTAATTAAACGTGACAACAGGAAATTAAATTCGAGGTTAGACAAAAGCAAACACGGCCTAACCTATTTCTATTATTTAACTCTTATTCGAGAAATTAAGTCAGTATTTACAATTAAAATAATAATATTAAGATTAAAAATGCGAATGTTTGTAAAGATTTATGTTTGTTACTTTTTGACAATAACTACTGGTCGGATTTAGCTGAAATTATTATTTTACCAGGTGGAACTAGTGTAGTTCAACCGGGGAGGTACCAGACTTATTTCGAGCGTTGAGCAATTATATGAGGCTGACTCGCTTTTATATGAGGCAACCATCTTAGTCCTCGGGTCTTTAACAATACCCCTTGTTATCTATGAAGTTGCGCATTATGTCCATAGGCGACAGTGACCACTTATCACCAGGTGGACTGCATACTCGTTTGCTACATCAATCTTTAAAATGAAACACCGGAAACGTCAAAGTTAATCACGCCGCCATTAGACCATAGACAATAGACTGAAAGCGTTCAATACCGCTAACTGTCAATGTCAATACAACCATTTTAAATTTAGGGCCTAATCAGATTTGTAAAGTCGAGTAGCGGCTTTCAAAAACGGTTTTTTCTACCGTCGGCTTACCATAATGGTGGGCATGGGAAAATATTTAATTAGACAATAGTTTATTTTGTTTGTTTTGTGTTAATGTATGCCTTTTGAACGCGCAATTAACACCTAGCGGCTCCCGTTCTGAGTTTATGATGAGTCAATTTTTGTTCGTGCAACTAATGGGTTGGAAGAATAGAATCTGTTGACTAGGTTAGTCTCCTGGCTTTGCTCGCTTTGACCACTTTTAATAAGTATGTCTGCCCACGGCCTCGCACTCAAAGGGGCCTCGCGAGGCCTCTTTAGAGGAGGAGGTCTAGGCATTCTCAAGGGCACCACCCAATCATCCAAAGGGGCCTCGATAAGAGTTTGTCCACGTCCATTTGGTCTGCGCTACGCCACTGTCTGTTGATCTACGTCATAATCTGGGTGCCAAATTTCAGAAAATTCGACCGGTAGTTTTTGCATAACAGCAACAGACATACCTACATCCATACAAACTTTTGCATTTATAATATTAACAAGATTGTTTATACCACAGATCTTTAACTCTCAATAATATTATCGCGAAAGTGAAAATGAATTATAATATTTATTATCGTTTTATAAAAAAAAATGTTCAAGAAGAGTAGTTAATAGTCAATGCAATATATTTCAAAGCGCTTAAAAATAATTTTACCGACAAGAAACTAAACTACAAGTGAAAATAAAACAATAAAAACATTAAAAATTTAAACAGCAATAAACCTTTAAACGAATTTACTGTTACTAATCCTATTGCCAAAACAATACTGTACCTTTTACAAAAACAGGATTAGTTAACAAATCAATATCATGGCGGCGTCTTTAAAGCCAAAACAGCTAAACAGTAGTCTAGACGAATAGTAATTAAGATAAGAGTACTTCAATCGGTACCAAAGTACCGTACTCACAACCCTTTGAGTGAGCCGTGACTACAGATAAGCAATGATCGCTCCTAAAACATATTAGGCTGAAAGCGACGCCTTTGCCACTTACGTCAGGATATTATGAAAAATAACTGTTGTCTATGGTCAAGGAAGTGACAGAAATATTATTTAAAATTTAATAAACAAAATCTTTTGTCTTAACTAGAAATTAAAAACAATTTGAAAAAAGTACTTCGTATAGCTATAAGATATGCTGGTCATTATGCTTAAGATTTGTTAAAAAATATATCAGTACGCATACGTTATAATTTCTTTCTTTTGTTCACAGAATCACTCAGTCCTCAATCGGAGCAGATGACCAATCCTAGTTCAGCGCCTGACCCAAATATCAGGTTAGTTCGTATACATACAATGTAATATGTAGCTATATAATACATTAGTCATGATAATTATATTGTAGCAGACAATGTCACACAAAATAAGGTTTCTCTATGATTATTAAGGCATCTTCACACTAAACATCGTTGCATTAAAATGTTGGTTTAATACATTGCAATATTTATTGTTTTATTAAGTTGCTTTATAGATAGGTAGGTAGGCTTATAATAGGTGGTAGAATCAGTGTAGTTCGACCGGGGAAGTACCACCGCCACATATATTTCTAGCGTGAATCATTTCTTGCGTTTCGATGGAAGGGTGTGGTTGCCGGCACACTTTCACATGAGGCGACCATCATAGTCCTCGGGAATAGCAGGGAGTATCTGTGATTGACTTCAGATGGAACCCATGTTCTGTATGTAGTTGATTACAGATGTCCATAGGCGGTAGTGACCACTTATCATCAGGTGCATGTTCGTTTGCTACTTCAGTCAGATAAAAAAAAAAGATTTATTCACTCTTTGTTGTACTAATTCCCTTTTTATTTATAAACTCTTCATTAATTAGTAGTTTCCATTTCATCGATGCAGAGTAAATCAATGTATTAATTGGCATTTTTATTTATTCTTAGAAGATACCGCACAGCCTTCACGAGAGAGCAACTGGCACGATTGGAGAAGGAGTTTATGAAGGAGAACTACGTGTCTCGTCCACGAAGATGCGAACTAGCAGCTCAACTGCAGCTCCCTGAAAGCACTATTAAGGTAAGAATAGTTTATACACTCCGCTGTTTCTTATATTTTTGTTTTTTCTTTCTTTAAGGATTAAAATTCGATAATAATGTGTATTTGACGCGTTTTAGCTTAGTACTCAAAAGTGATGACATCTGTGGCCGACCCTAGAAATGTTTTTTTTTTATGTGGGATTGATCTGTAATGCCTTTATGACTATGATTAGTTACTAGAAGCCAAAATGCTACTTCCATATATAAACTTTAATACTGCTGAATTTTACATCATTTGGATCTTAGCTTTTTGTTTTCTATTTTAGTAAGGTAGAAACGAATATCAGTAAAAAATATTAAAGTGACCACTTCTGATTTGGTTGTAGTGAAAAAAAAATGTAGTAACTGATAATTTGTAAGTGCGCCTATACAAAATGTAGATATTTCATGTCAGTAGATTAATTTAGGTTACTTTTTTGTATTATAAACATTAACACAGAAGAACATGTACATACTGATATAAATTTCACAATACATCATAGTAAATAGCACATAAGTAGTACAAGAATGCTAAAATACAAATGATAATGATGTTTTTTTAAACAATTAACAATAACTTTTATTTTTTTTTATTTCTATTTTCAAGCATAGGTACGCATTTAGTATAATAATATTAGAAGAGATTTAGTTCTGCAAACGCCTACAGACATATATTACACTGAATTTACAGCTTATGAAACTTGACATATTTTTACAAGTTTCCTCATTCATGACCACATGATCCACCCACGATGTGGCCTGAATAAAATCGACCTCTTTGTCCAATTATAAGTCTCCCGCGAATTTCGTAAGGTTTGACATGTGACATAATGTAAATGGCTGACGTAGAGCATAGACAATTCGATTAAGTATACGCTGTATGTTGATTTAGTCGAATTGTCTATGGTCTATGATATAGATAAAATATTGACTTTTATCAATTTATGCTTTTAATCGCGTTGGGAAACCAGACCAAATCATTTTTTAGTGTGAGAGATTTTTTCCGTTACATAACTTCTTTGTAATCTTCTTTCACTTGCTCGTTAGTAAATTTAAACTTTTTTACTATTTTTATTAATTACGCCATCAAATATACCTTCATAAGTACATAAGCATACAAACGTTTTTTGTGACTTACTAAAACTATTTGTTTGTGACATATAATGATATTATAACGTGTGAATAGTCACGAACGTTGTTTGCGCAATAAATATGATAAATTTAGCGGCAGCCATTTTGAATAACAAACGGGTATGATGCTTCAATTAGATACACAATAATTTCCATCACGAACACTTTATGGCTGAGCGCTAATTCTCCGAAATCACGTAACAAATGTGCGAAGACACGAAACAAACGAAACCCATTCGAATCATGGCCGTTGCGTTTTCGTTTTTAGGATGATTGAATTTATATGTAGATTTTTTTTTTATCTCACTGAAGTAGCAAACGAGCATGCAGTCCATCTGATGGTAAATCGTCACTGCCACCTGTCACCTATAAACATCTTTGATCAACCTCATACAGAACATGAGTTCCATCTGAAGTTAATCACAGATGCGTTGCTACTCCCGAGGACTATGATGGTCGCCTCATGTGAAAGTGTGCCGGCAACCACGCCCTTCCATCGAAACGCAAGAAATGCTTTACGCTAGAAATAGCTGTGGTGGTGGTACTTCCCCGGTCTAACACCACTGGTTCTACCACCTTGAATGGTGTTATATGTATGTCCTTCAACTGTTTTCTGCCTCATTCTAGCTATGTTTTTAGTTGATTAGTAAGGAATCCTAGATATTTCTTGTTCAACTTGGTAAGTGGCAAAGCCGCATAATCTGTGATCAACCCCCGAAAAGAACAGAAAAATATAATTATGTCTTTTTAACACAACATGTGTAAGGAAGCTTGCAGTAAATAATATTTAGGTATATAAAGCTTAGTTAGGTCGTTTTCCCTACAGTTTTACTATACTTATTTAGACTCTTAGAGTCACATAAATGGGTAAAAACCCAAGTTATAACAATAGGTTCGAAATAACAGTCAGACACTAATTATTTTTAATTGTACAGAAGATATCATGTTTTAGTGTATTGCTTTTAGTTTAAAAAATCTAGCCGGAGGTAGTAAATTTAATGGCGTCTTACATTACATTTTAAACGTAATACGAACAGAAGCCGAGTAATGATGACTCCGAAACGTAATTTCAATTAAATTTGATCAATTAATTTCAATACGAGAACACTTAATGAGTTAAAATGTACAATTTATCCGCTAAAAGCATAATGAATCAACATAATTAATTCTTTATACCGTTCCACGCCAATTTAAACTCAAATTCTCCATTCGCGTAAACACCCGAGTCATAATCTCAATTATCACTTCCACTAAAAAAAAGAAATCCAACTGCATTCGAGAAAAAAACATATCTTTTTATAGCTTCATTCGAATTTTACACGCACGCTAATTTGTCGATGCGTTAATAAAAGAAGCCGGCCGAATTATTCGGTAGCTGTACAACTCTAATGAACATTAATGCCGAAAAACGGACTCATTGGGCTATAAAGCGACTATTAAGAGTGTATGAAAAGACTTCATCTGGTTTATGGTGCGATTATACCAATTAAAAACTATTAAATTAAGCCGCGGCTACTATTTGATGCGTTGTAAAACTGATTTTCATGTTTGTTTATAGTGATGAATCTTTATAGTGGGCTCAATAAATCTGATAAGCTTTTAATGTTTACTTGTTCCGCCTTCAAAATGTCGGTTCACCTTGTACGTCGTGTCAAGTATTCGTTGATTATTAAAATATTTGTTAAATGTTAATTATTATTCGTTGTTTCACATTAAGTCAATTTGCATAGTAATTGAAAAAATAATCAACACTTTTCTCATTAATAAAATGGGTAATATCTCAAATATGCAAGTGTAAGTTAGCTTTTTCATTTTATTTTTAATAATACATAGGTCAAAGTATCAAAGCAGTAAAAAGCAATAATCTTGTCTATGACACTTAGCGGCGGCCATTTTGATGCAGGTTTCGCTGCAAATTCCCGCCAATTAACACGTCATTCGGCGCTTTCGCGAACAAAAGGCGTTTTAAAAGATTTTAAAGGGAAACCTTTGTTTGCACACTTTGTCCTTCGTCGGTCGGCCATTATATCCTCTTAATGACTCGGAATGGCTGTAAACACGTATGGTGCAACGAAAACTATCGAGTAAAGTAGGCACTGCATAAGTTTTGCTTACATAAAGCCTATATGCGTGAACTTTTGAACAAAGTTGAAATGGCTCTATATCTGTTAAAGATTGTCGATTTATTGACATTTTTGGCCCTAGACTAGTTTATTGAGAATAAAAAATAATCTAGTCAAAAATATATTAAGTAAGTCAATCACAGATGCGTTGCTTCTCTCGAGGACTAAGATGGTCGCCTCATATAAAAGTGTGAAGGAACCCCACCTTTCCGTCGATACCCAAGAACTGCTTCACGGTAGAAATAGGTGTAGCAGTTGCACCTCCCCGCTCGAACCATATACGACTACCTGAGTTGTAACTGCAGTGTCTACCATCCCGGTCGAACCAACCTTGCGAAGTATGAATAACTTACCACCAATAGGTTTGGTGGCGGTACCACAGAACTAGTACGTCCAGGATGTATAAGAATAACCTACTATTTCTGAACTTTATTGTGGCCATTTTAACCGCAATTAATTAGCGGAGGAGTGCGAAGAACGCAACGAACTCGGAATGATCGTGGATATAAATCCAAGTGATAACACATTAGGAATTTATGATACACTTTATTGGGACTCGTTCTATAGCGTGACATTCTTCGTGTCGCGTTGATTGGCGGTTTACCGTTCAGTTTTAACTCAAATCGATTTCTATAAGGTTTTATTTATAAATGACGCTACTTTGGTATTGAGTTTTCATCTTTATTAATTGCGTAACGTATAAGACGTTAAGCATTTGACTAAAGATATAATTTTTTTACTTTATATCAATCTATACGTGTATACCTACCTGCTATGGACAATACTTTTATAAGTACGTAAAGTTATTCTGTATTAAAATCGTAAAAAGTGAAAACTCAGATGACCTCTCTGTAGTACACGCTATTATATACGCGAAAGGTCATATGACTATTAATCTTTTTTATCCTTAAATAGGTACTGGAAGAGAAGGAAAGTGATATGGGCATTGGTTTTAAACGCGAATGAAAAACTAATAAAATCATATTTCTATAAAAAGTCGATGGAATACTTAATTTGTCTATGTATACCTATACTGCTTAGACATGTCATTAGACAACTCTTATGCTTACCTTTATACCAATGTAATTGGTAGCCTACTGACGTTTTACGCAACGCATGACTCAAACATTTAACAGTGGGACACAAATGGTGATAATTAACATCTATTCTCTTTGTCAACAGGTGTGGTTTCAAAACCGTCGAATGAAGGACAAGCGGCAACGTATAGCGGTCGCTTGGCCCTACGCCGCTGTGTACAGCGACCCGGCGTTCGCTGCCTCTATCCTACAAGCCGCTGCGTCATCCGTCGGCCTACCCTACGGATACCCCTCCCCCGCCCTCATCCCCCCCTTCCACAACCCCCAGCTACTACCCTCAGGATACCCCTATCCGTACCCCCCTTACCCGAGGTACCCCTACATCCCTCCCACCCCGCCTTCCCCCGTAAACGCAGAAGCAACGACCCTTAGACCTCCATACTCAAATTTCAACTTAAATGTCGACAAGTAATTTTTAAATGTATATAGTTTATGTTTAAGTAATTTATTGATGCTGGTCATTTTTGTTCGGGACCCGATAGCAGGCGTTTTATCAAATAAAATCAGTAGTTTTAGAGTTATGTATAAATGTATGTTATATTCGGATGTATGGGATGCGTACAAATGCGTTTTTTATTCATTCCACTATGTACAAAGACATTGTTGATTATTTTAATGTAGTCGTCTGAAAGAGCCTTAATCCAGTGCTGTCACTGACGTATAGATGTCATGGCAATAGACAAGTTTTGTAGTTTTAAATTACGGACAAAATATTACGTGTAAGGTTTTTAAATATAATATAGAAATTGTTTATATTTGCTCATCCTAATGTCTAGAAATATACCATTAAATTTTCTTTACCTAAGTATAAGTTCATTACAAAATATCTTTTTTTTAATACAGAATACAAACCGAGGATTTTGAGAAAGTAATATATGCATAAATGTTAATTTTCTTTCGTTCTGAAATACAAATTTATAATGTATGTTTTGATATTTGGCGGCATTAGGAATTATTTTAAGACTATTATATAAAGCCAAAGCCTCAATTTATATTAAGTGCAATAAAATTGGGCAGACATTTTTAAAATAATCGTGTATTATCAAATTATATAAAAACCATTTTATTGTTAATTACAGTTTTATAATTATATTTTTAATCTGTGTACTATGTCTGTCCAATGTAGGTTTAGCGATAACATGTGAAATTTGACAAGTAATAAATTATTTTAACAAATGCTGTTCCGTCATAACCCTATCATCTGCTTCTGTTTGTATTTTTTTTTAATAAAACACTACGTAATTTTAAAACATCAACATCAATATATAATAGGTAATGCAACTTTTAACTTCAGTATAATTTGCCAAATTACTCCTTGATTGACAAATATGTAACATGAATACGGCCTAATAAACTTTTAACTATTTCTAAAAACATTACTCACGGAGCAGACGATTACGGAATACATCCGAATGGGTTGTCTACATATTTATATTCGCGTGAATTCGTTTGTACTCAGCGAAAATCGAAATGTTGTATTAAAATGGAATCTTTTTACATCTATTCATAGATTTTTAAAGTTAATTTATGTCCTTATTTAACAGTATTTTTTATAAGACTAACAGACTTTGTGGAACAAGTTTGGACAAACAAGTGTGGACAAAAATTGCAACAAATTCGGGTTGCCTAAACATGTATTATGAAAAATATAGGTATATGTTTTTAAATATAATCCAATATATCATTTTTTTTAAATATTACTACATAATATAAAACAAGGTCGCTTTCCAGTGTCTGTCCCTATGTAACCATAGATCATTAAAACTACGCTACGGATTATAATGCAGTTTTTTGTGAAGGAACACTGATAATTTAAGATTTTTGACTTTAAGGCGGTACGAAGTTCGACGGGGCAACTAATAATTTAATAAAACTATAAAGCCGAATTAATACAACATCGCAGTTAAAAGGTTTTTATAATAATGTCATAATTTCGTTGTTACGCAAAACCTTCATGAAAATAATTGTAAAAAATGTAAATTTTTATTTAGTTATATTTTAGTGTGTATTATTGGTTTATTATGAGATCATTGTAAAGATTTAAATATAAAAGAATAAGTTATATATACTTTCTGTGGTTTTATTTCCTTTTTTTTAAATATAAATACTAGTTTACTCCCCCGGCTTCTCGCTTTGATCACGTCTACTTTTTTTATCTGACTGAAGTAGCAAACGAGCATGCAGTCCACGTGAAGGTAAGTGGTAACTGCTCATAGACATCTATAATCAACTTCATACAGAACATAGGTTCCATCTGAAGTCAATCACTGATGCGTTATTACTCCCGAGGACTATGATGGTCGCCTCATATAAAAATGTGCCGGCAACCACACTCTTCCGCCGAAACGCAAGAAATGCTTCACGCTAGAAATAGGTGTGGCGGTAGTACTTCCCTGGTCGAGCTACAGTGGTCCTACCTTCAAAATACTCATTACCACAGTAATGAGAATCCCATGTGGTAATCCAGGTCATAAAATATATGTGTACCTACCAAATTTCAGCGAAATCCGACCGGTAGGTATTTTTTTTAAGTGAAAGAATAATTCAAATTCATTTATTAATTAGATAACCAGGATCATTTGTCAGTAAAAACACTTATACCTATTGTTATTAGAAATTACCACATCATTTTTTAATTATCAATTCAACCAATTAATTCAATCAATAAATTCAATAAATTCGGTTTAGTAATAAAAATAAATAATATTTGTGCACATTACATTTACGTGACCTGAGCTATGTGTTAACTACCCTTTTCACAAAACTACGCCACATTAAGGCTCCACAACCTTCAAGTATAATTCTTAGTACTAGTCACCCATCACATCGGTCGAAATTCGACCGTAATTTAAATTAAAAAACTGAACTTCATACTGTCAAAAGTAGTACGAATATTTTTGAAATTCAAATAAAATGTTATAATCTTCAGGTAATTTTGAACGCACCCGTGAAATATAAAAATCGGTTTAATTAACTAGGCTGCATTTAAAAGCAATAGCGGGTATTTTGACAAAGACACTGACATTTCTGATGTTATGTGTTTTTATAGTAAGACATTGAATGTTCTATTTCGTTTCGGAATTGCCCGGTAGTGTGTGTATTGTGTTTTAGTTGATTTTATGTATGTTTTAAGTATTATCTAAAAAAAATAACATTCTGCACTCCTTCTCTACGTCCACTATAATTGTGCAAAATTTCATTCTAATCGATCCGCGGCATATTACTTAAAAATGCTTCACAAGTTTTTGCTTCACGTATTAATATAAAGATATCGTGAGTAAATCTTATACCTACGGTACGGTATCAGTATCTGTCAATATCAGTAGGTATCTGAGTCATTTAAAGCCCTTAAAGTAAAGATCCTTACGTAAAGCATGTTTTGAAGTGAAACTTCTTTATCGGGGTTGGAAAAAAATTTAGTGGAACATTTTTACGTTACGTTACGTTATGTTACGTTACGCGCCATCTTTTTTATTCCGTTACGCGCCATCTTTTTCTTATCCCTACCACGCGTGATATTAGATAGATTATTATAGATTAGATTATTAGATAAAGTTTAATAAAAGCCTCTTATTAAACTTTATCTAATTTAACTTTATTTAACCAATTTCTGTAAAGTTGCTTAAAGTAAATTATTTTTTGAAAAATAACGTCATAAAGAAGTTTCACTTCTTACGAGTGTACGCTAGTACACGCACACATTTTTTTTACCACCGAATAACATCAGAACAGTTTTGCTCGTCCCATAATCATGAAAACGTGAAATATTCCGTAAGAAGTGGCTTACAGATGTCCATGGACGGCAGTATTCAGTATCAGGTGGTCTGCATGCTCGTTTGCTACTTCACTACATAGTATAAAACAAAATCGTTTCTCGCTGTCTGTTCCTATGTATGCTTAGATCTTTAAAACTATGATACAGATTTTAGTGCTGTTTTTTTTAATAGATAGAGTGATTCAAGAGGAAGGTTTTTAAGTGTAATACATGCATATCATAGTGGAGGAACACTGATAATTATAGATTATTGACTTGGCGGAACGAAGTTCGCCGGGTCGACTAGTCATATTACAAAAAAAAACGTGCGGCGTGATGGATGGATTTATTTATGCAGTATTTTTTTCTTTGATACTTTCTCACAAACAGTTACTTACAAATTCGACCGATTTCAAAGCAGCTCGTCTCCATGCGTGTGAGCTTCGTACTGTCGTACCATATACATAGGGGAGGCCGGGGCTACAATTAACAGAGGTAAGTATTAACAATCGAATATCTTTAAAACTATAAACACTAAATCTGTAGCACGTGTTTAATTCATTGGTTTCATCACACCGCACACCATATGATAGGTCGGTTGCGCTCCGCGCGTCGTACAAGTGTGAGCACTGTGAGCTGTGTACTAGGAGTCAAAGTATTTTATCCCTACTAATATTATAAATGTGAAAGTAACTCTGTCTGTCTGTCTGTCTGTCTGTCTGTCTGTCTGCTACTTATTCACGCCTAAACAACTGAACCGATCTATATGAAATTGGGCACACAGATAGTGTTGACCTCGAGAAAGGACATAGGCTGCTTTTTATCGAAAAAAATGGGTTGAAAGCGTTAAAATCGGCATAAATGTTTGTATGGAAGTTCGTTTTTGACAAAGTCCCATAATGACAAGTCCGTCACGGGGTACGATAGACTTACTTAAAACCTTATCTAAATAATAAAACATAAAAAAACATTGATTTCGAGTCGACAACATATATCCGTAAAATTCGGATTGTCGCGTATTTTGTTAAATTCTAATGTAAACATATGTGACATGACAGTAGTGTGACATGACAGTAGCCATAATGGCCGCCCGGATGCCATTCTGAATTCATTAAAAAATAATACGTATAAATTTGTAACTATCAATTATCATAGAAATAGATGTGATTCAAATTGATTTTAATTTAATTTATGATTTTATGAAATATTTCAATAATAAAATAGCATCAGTTGACGCGCTACGGCCGCGCAGCTTGCGACCTAATGTAAAATCGCTCTTAGAGTACAGGGATTTCCAATTGACAACACATGGCGCGTCATACTATTATAGTAAAATAGTTATTCGAATCCAATAATTCAAAAGCGATAAAATGTTTTAACATTGTTTCAAAATAAAATTATCGACTCCATTTGTCCATGTTCATGTTACATAAATAGTTTCTTGTTAAAAAATGTTATTGACCACACCCGTACATTTTTAGCGAAAATAAATATTAAGGACAAAATACAATTGATAGTCTTTTAAGCAAAATACTAACATTAATAAGTCGATCAGTATCTAAATAAGATATAACAATTATATCATGAATTATTATTATAAAGAAGCTTTTGCAAGTTTTGTGATAAATAATTGCATTTATGAATATTGAAGCATGGTTGATGAACACTTGGCTCTAATAACAAACGAGCAAGGTCAACATTATTGTTCTTTTTATATTTATGATATGTTCATTATAAATAATGTTATAGAAAACATGCATTTAAATAACAACATATTTTAAATTAGTTTTAGAATAACAAAGTGTGTCAAAATAAGCCAAAATAGATGATGTTCTTAACTCATAAGTATGTGAATTTCGCATCTGTTATTAAAATCGTGATAGCCGTGTGGTGCCAAGTCGGGCGGATTAGAAACGTGAGGTCTGGAGTTTGAAGTTGTCTTATGTACATTATTATGATTATTATTATTATTATCTGTAGTTTTCATAAATACTAATTTTAGTATTATTTTTTTAATAACCAGCTCATTTTTAAATATTATTTAGTATCGGAAATGCAAAGCTTTCGCCCGCCTGGGAATCAATGTGTCACAAAGTTTATATGAAATTAATAGAGGTTTAACCTCTATCAGGTAAAAGTACAAATAATTTGGATTTACCTTGCCGACAAATTCAAATTTTAATGTAATTAACCACAAACAAGGCTTAATAAAGATAAACTATAAACATACCTGAGCGAAGGTTGTCAAATTAATGTTAAAAGTAGGTTCACCTATATGTTTTCTTACTCAGAAATTTATGCACCTACCCACAAATACACACTTAAAATTCGTTTTTTCACTCTGTGTTTGTCCGGGTAATCCTTGACCGGCTAAACCGATTTTATGGGTTTTTTACTATAGAAAATGTTATGGAACAACATGTAGACTACTTTTGTCGTAGAATTCCCACTGAGTGGAGATTTGCGCGGGAAAAACTTTGCTATACATTGATTTGCACGCGGGCGTAGCCGCGGGTACAGCTAGTACTTTATAATGCTATGTTGGTTCACTGATGGAACTATTGACGAAAATTTAATTATGTTACTTAATACGAAATATGTACCTACAGGGTTATAATTAACAAATCGGCGGGGTTTGTTTTAACGTGTTAATACTTACCCCGAAAGTTTGTTTATAATTATTTTTTATTTTATTTATATAAGATGAGTCGTATAAATGGAAAACTACACGCGAGGCACCACATCCGTAGATGTCTACGAGTTAGCTGCATTAGAAGTGATGAAGAAGAACAGAAAGTATAGAGATGTGGTACAAGAATTTGCCATCTGCTACGTTTCACTGTAAAATTTTGTGAAACAGAAAGCAGTTGCGCCATTGGAAATAGGTTACAAATAAACTCGGTTGGTTTTCAATGCGGAGTAAGAAGCCCTCATAGCAAAGTATCTGTTAAAATGTCCTAGTATTTATTTTGGGTTACTGCCCAGTGTAATGAAGAAATTAGCATATCAATGCGCTATGTTCTACAACATTGAAAAAAATACCTGCCACCTGGAAAGTTAAAGAGATGGCGGGCAATGACAGAGTCACGAACTTTATGAGACGAAATCCTACGTAGGTGTATGTACTCCAGAAAATAATGCTTTAGATGAGAAACATAATATTAGAGAATTGAAAAAGAAGAAAATGTCAATAAAAATAAGGGAGGAGAAAAAGGGAAAGGTAAAGGCAAGTGTAAATGAAATGGAAAACTAAAATAACGACTCTCATGACAAAGATAGTTGAGTAACAAAACCAGTGAGAGACTGATTAATATATAGAAGAAGAAAAACGACTTCTAAAAATATATAAGTTCATTATTTAAAATATTTTATAGTTTTTGATCACGTTTAAATCATTACTGATTATTTTAGTCAGTTTAGAAGAAAACGTGTTACATACAAGTTTGTATTTATTCCACTTACATTTAATAAAAAATATGTCATAAATATATTTGTTTTTATTTTTATCAGCCAGCATAACATAATGTTAATTGTTGCCCCTTTTGTTAATACTTACCTCAGGGCTGTTAATTCTAGCCCCAAAAGTGAGGTAAGTATTAACAACTACCATTTTTGAGAAAAGAAGTTATATCTACAACATCTTGTATGTTATGTTTGATTTGTTTAATTATAATGATACCTAGATAATGATAGCCTCATATCAAAATAAATCTACTCAAAATGTTGAATAGTTAATAAACTATAGGCAAAAGTATGTTTTTTGTTAATTGTGACCCCGGTCTCCCCTACACGTTATGCGAAAGCTCGGCCGCGCCACATTGTAGGCGGAGTAGGGAGTGTTAGGTTTTTTCGTTACGGAATTTCTCGATTTGGTTGCCGCGCTCAAAGCCCGCGATAAAAGCTATGTAATAGCTTAAAAAAATAGGTCGTCGTCAACATTTCACCTGTCAACAACTTCGTATAGAACATGCGTTGTATCTGAAGTCAATCACAGATGTTTTGCCACTCCCGAGGACTATGGTGGTCGCCTCATATAAAAGTGTACCGGCAACCACACCCTTCCATCTCACGCAAGAAATGCTTCACGCTAAAAATAAATGTGGCGGTGGTACTTAGGTCGAACTACACTGGATCTAGACTAAAGAACCACAATATTTCCAAAGATTACCGATTAATCTCAAACATTCCACTAATAGAAACGAGGATATATTTCTCAATTATCCCTCGGTCAGCCCATACGTCACTGTTTATTGGCGCGTGGGCGTAATGAAGGCCCCGTGTCACCGCAATAAAGTGGCGGGTTTATTAAAATTCTAGATTGTCTATGCTCGTTTTGTCTATGGCATTTTTTTATTTTTAACATGTTGTGATTGTTTGTGGTTACAGTCATGTATGTTATATTTGTACTAAATTCACGTGAAATCCCTGTTTCCAAAGTCACAGATGCGTTGTTCCATCCGAGGAATATGATGGTCGCCTCATAATTCACACATGGAGAACTTATAAACAGAACTCTTAACCAGCAAAATAGTTAAATGCTTGAATTTCCTAATCTCACTAAATCGTCTAGCTCTAGCGAATCAAAAGGCTACGACACTTCCCAAAACGCTAACACAGTTTCGATATTTCCACAAAATGCTAATTTCGCATTAAGTCCTTGTCAGGATTCAAAGCCATTATGTAACAGCCAACGACAACACAACCTGTGTCGTTCGTAACAGCGTAGCCAAAGATTCAAAAAACGGAACCCTATCACTAAGACTTCGACGTCCGTCTGGCTGTACTTATGTCATGAATAGGGATTGCAATCCGGAAAACCGGATCTGGTAGTCCGGCGGATCCGGCACAAATCTACACAAACCGGATCCGGTACCAATTCACCTACCGGTGATTGTATATTTTGACAAAGATTTCACATTACTAAAAAAATACCGTTAGAAATGGATCCTTTTTTACATTGTTTTAACCGTCCGATTAATGCGGCCGGATTGAAAATGAGGCAGGATTGCAATCCCTCGTCATGAACCATGATAGCTAGACGGTTAAATATACACAGATAATGTGCTTCTACTGCCGATATAAAAACAAATACTGATGTGTATTACAGTGACAGTCCATGTTCGTCCCTTGATTTCGGGTTGCCCTGAAAATCAGCGCCTTGGTTGTACCTACTTCCATGGCATTTGCTGAGGGTAGTCCGTTTCACGGTTTATTGTTTCGCAGCGCGGTACCCTCCATATATGTTTCCTAGTTTTGTAAGAATTTGTTTTTGTTTTCTTTGCTTTTGTTTTATTTTATTTTTATTTTTTTCATGTATATGCTGCTGTGTATTCCGTGAATAAAAATTTATTATTATCATTATTTTTATAAATATTAAAAACAGAACAAACTAAAATATGTAACTTAACAAAAATGTTTTTGCCGTTTTTTATTGATACCTACTTATCAATCATGAAATTTCTTACAGATGTTCAACGACAGTGAGCGTTTACCATCAGATGGACAGTATGCTACTTCGATGAGATAATTTTTTTTTTTTTTTTTTTTTTATTTTTTTTTTTTTTTCGAGGGGGAAACCTTCAAAAGGTACCCGACGCCGTGGGAGCGACGAAGGGTTATGTGGGATTTTTACCGCACTAAAACCCCCCCGGTGGCCATCCTCGGCGCTAAAAAGAGGACTCAGGGATCTCCAACAAACACCACCGGAATCCTCTAAGCGTGTTGCCCCATCGGGCTCCTACCAGATGGGCGGCTGGGCCCACCGCTCCGTCTAGTCTATACGACGATACCACACATACCGCCGTCCTTCCCGGGATCGCCTGGCTGGACGGTTCAAGCTCCCACTCTAGCCGCCCGCAACCCCGGAAGCCCCTTTTAGTCGCCTCTTACGACAGGCAGAGGATACCGTAGCCCTATTCTGATCCCGGAACTACAGGGACGACGAAAGGTGTCTACCGATCGCACTTGGCCAGTGCGGCAGACTATGATCTAAAACTACTAAAGAAAACCCATGCCCAGCAGTGGGACGATAACGTGTCTCGACAACATTCCATAAAAAAATAAATACCAAGTGTGACTGAATATCTCGTATTTTTTGGGAAGACCTTATTATTTTTATCTCTATCCTATTACATATTTTATTGCTACTACGATGAAGCGTTAGTCTGAGCATTGTAGATACCATCACAGTAACAAATACGGCATCTTGGATAAGAAGTAATAAATGATAAGCATATAAGAGGGAAAACGACTTTCTGAGTAGGGTGGCTATGAGATGAAAATATTGGCTTTTTGCGTATGTTTAGAAGGCTAAAGCTTTTCGAGTTTGTTTGTATGTATGTTAAGAATGATTACTTTAAAAAGCAGTGATAGCCTATTTATTTAATGTTTCTATTTATTTATTATTACTACAATTAAAACGGTATAAAAAGAAAACATTAATTGTAGACACTACAGTTATACTTCACACTCACAAAATTTCAAGCATACAGACAAAATTTCCGACCATTCATCAGCAAACAGATCGCACTCAGGGTATGCATCCAGAAGAGCGTTGAGTGAAGTGAGAACGCGAGGAATAGTTTGGTTGAAACTCGCCCTCTCGATCGGGAGGTCCGAGGTTCAAACCCAGGCACGCACCAATGATTTATGTGCGTATTAGGAATTAGTTATCACTGCTTTTCGGTGAAGGAAAATATCGTGAGGAAACCTACACACCCGAGAGTTCTTAAAAAAAAAGTTCTCGGAGGTGTGTGAAGTCCACCAATTCGCACTTGGCCAGCGCGGTGGACTATGGCCTAAACTCTCTCATTCTGGGAGAAGACCCGTGCCCAGCAGTGGGCCAATAATGGGTTGATGTGAATGATCACTTTGAATAAACATTATTAAGTCGAAGACTAGTCTAGGTTGTGTACTTATCTCCCTGTAGTCCCGGGATCAGAATAGGTTTGTGGTATCCCCTGCTTGTCGTAGAAGACGACTAAAAGGACTTCCAGGGTTGACGGCGATAAGAGTGGGAGCTTGAACCGTCCGGTCTGATGACCCCAGGACGGACGGCGGTATGAAAATGAAAATGAAAAATATTTTATTGATAAACAAGAGATAAATTCACACATAAGTTTTGTTGTTGGGACATCCTTTTAGGTAAACATATACCTGTGCTAATATGCCCCGCTCTTCCAAATAACATGGGATCTCTTTTTATAGCTACTAAAATACATATAATTTAAATTCTAGAAATAGTTTTAAATAAATCATTACTTGTGTATAGTATGTTTATGTGGGTATGTGTGTGTATTGTGTGAGTGCGTGCGTGTGTGTGTGTCGCATATCGTAGTAAAGACCAGACGGAGCGGTGGGCCAAGCCGCTCACCTGGAGAGACCCCGACAGGGCAACGCGTTCAGAGGACTCCGGTTGCGTTCTTTTGGGGTTCGTTTGAAAGTTTTTTCCAAAATTTGCCAAGATTGATGCAAGCTCATCTTAGTGGCTGTGTGGTTCAATTCAATGTGGGCAGCGTTGACAAATGCCCGATGGATGGTTATGGTTTGTACTAACGAAGTCTCAGGTATTTTAGTCAATAATATTAACTATTTAAGTTGGCTACAGATGCGTTGCAACTCTGAGGTCTAATTTGCAAACCAGACTCCTTAAGCCCGTCCCTGTAGTTCCGGGATCAGAATAGGGCTACGGCATCCCCTGCCTGTCGTAAGAGGCGACTAAAAGGGGCTTCCGGGTTTGCAGGCGGCTAGAGTGGGAGCTCGAACCGTTCGGTCAGGCAATCCCGGGAAGAACGGCGGTATATGTGGTCGCATACCGTCGTAAAGACTAGTGGAAGCGGTGGGCCCAGCCACCTATCTGGGAGGAGCCCGATGGGGCAACGCGCTCAGAGGATTCCGGTTGCGGTCGGACCGAGTACCCGGAGTCCTCTTTATAGCGCCGAGGACGGCCACCGGGGGGGTTTTAGTGCGGTAAAAATCCCACATAACCCTGCGTCGCTCCCACGGCGTCGGGTACCTTTTGAAGGTTTCCCCAACGAGAACAAAAAAAATAAAAGACTCCTTAAGCCAGAACACAGCTGTGCTGCACTGCTCACGTAAGCCCATATTACACACGCTTTCTACACTCATAGCCAATACTAGGATTTTCTCCTCCACACGTAAGACGAATACACAAACACCCAGGCCCAGAACATGAATGTGTGAAGTCTAACTCCTATCGTACTTGACTAGCGCGGTGGACTATTTCTTAAAACTCCTTCTGAGAGAAAAAACGGTGGGACAATAACAGATTGACGGCACCATTGAAATGAAATGAAATGTCTTTATTTTGTATAGGCCTGCGGGGCACTTACAAATTGTCAGTTACATTATTTTTCTTACACTACCACATCAGAACACGACCTCAACTGAGAAGATCGGCAAGAAACTCAGCGGGTTTGTCTTTTTTTCTTATTTTTATCCACTCCTTTTTTTAATATTATTACAATTATGTTTTTTTTACATGATAATGAAAGTTAGCTCCATTATCTTGCCTTACAGTTCAGTAAAAGAGAGCCCTGTTTGGTAAGATACGCTACACTTTGACATTTACTAAATATACTATAGTAATGCATATTATTATTAAAAAACAAGCTAAATGGTAGGCGGATTGGGGAGTGTTAGGTTTTTTCGTTACGACATTTCTTGATCCGGTCGCCGCGCTCAAAGCCCGCGATAACAGCTATGCAATAGCTTAAAAGCTTAAAATCAAGACATCAGCAAACACCAACAAGCTATTCGCTTGATTTTCTCTACACTCCCACCCTAATTTCAACCCTACGACTTGGAGTTTTCCCGAAAGCAATGAATAAATCAGCGACGCACGGTAGGAATATTCCTACTAATATCCCTATGAGAAATATTCCCGGGCGGGGTCGTAAGCGTAATAAATGATAAGGGAATCAGCAGACATATTGTGTGTAGGGTGACTATCTGTCCCTGTAGTTCCGGGACCAGAATAGGCCAGACAGGTATCTGAATGATGAGTTTAGATTCTTGCTCTGGGTCTGGGTGTTTGTGTATTCGTCTTTGTGTGTGTCCATGGCACCCACGATACAGAAAAAAATCCTACTACAAAAAAAAAAAATCCCCGTCCCTGTAGTTCCGAGATCAGAATAGGGCTACAGTACCCTGCCTGTAAGAGGCGACTAAAAGGGGCTTCCAGGGTTGCGGGCTTGAAGAGTGGGAGCTGCCGAAAAGAAGGTGCGGTGAGCAGTTCACGTCCACCATAGAAGAGCCCAATGGGCAAAACGCTGAGGACACCGGTGGCGGTCAGTTGGAGTTCCCGAAGTCCTCTTCGCAGCGCCGAGGTCGGCCACCGGTGGGGTTTTAGTGCGGTAAAAATCGCACATAACCCGCGTCGCTTCCACGACGTCGGGTACTTTTTGAAAGTTTCCCCCACCAAAACAAAAAAAAGGGTGACTATGATCGAATGGCCTGATTTTTTATCTAGTAAACCTGACTTCAATTCTATTTGATTTAGTATTTATATTTAACAAGCTGAACCCCGCAGCTTCGCCCACGTTAAAAATCGATGTATCGATTGTCCCGTGGGAATAAGATATTTTCCTACAGTAAAAAGTAGCCTATGTTTTAAACCAGAGTGTCAGCTAACTCCCTACCAAATTTTATGAAAGTCGCTCCAGCCGTTTAGACGTGAAGAAGTAACAAACATACACACTCACAAACTTTCGCCTTTATAATATTAGTATGAAGTATGATTACAGTAACTTTTTTTTTTTGTTTTTCTACACTCATAGCCCCACAGTAGGATTTTCTCCTGTGTCGTGGGTGCCATGGACACACACAAGACGAATACACAAACACCCAGACCCAGAACAAGGATCTAAACTCATCATTCAGACACTTGACTGGCCGGGAATCGAACCCGGGACCCACTGAGTGTCAGCCCGGTACGGTAACCGCTCGGCCACGCGGTCGTCGAACTTGATTAAAGATGTTGTTTTGTATTAGAGACTAGGTGTAACCAGCGCGCGTTGCTACGCCATCAAAAAAAAATACACCAGAAACCTTCGCGAGCTCATGAATAACAACTTTGCTTAAGATCATCACATGATCAAATTAATAGTTTACGATTGTCATTACAATGCTAAAGAATAAATTCTTTGCCATTGAAAATATAATACGAATATATTTGTAAAATTTCGAAGGTAGAACCAGTGTAGTTCGACCGAGGAAGTACCACCGCCACACCTATTTCTACCGTGAAGCATTTCTTGCGTTTTGATGGGTGTGGTTGCCGGCACACTTTCACATGAGGCGACCATCTCAGTCCTCGGGAGCAGCAACACATCTGTTGACTTCAGATGGAACCCATGTTCTGTATGAGGTTGATTACAGATGTCGCAGTGCGGCAGTGACCACTTACCATCAAGTGGACTGCATGCTCGTTTGCTACTTTAGTTAGATAGAAAAATAATAATAACTAGTCGCCCGTAGCATCGGTCGAAATTCGACCGTAATTTAAATTAAAAAACTAAACTTCATTGTCCAAAGTAGTACATTTCTCAAATTCCAGTATTTTTAAATTTTCAAGTAATTTTGAACGCGCCCGTTTAATATAAAAAGAGGTTTAATTAATTAAGCCGCATTTAAAAGCAATAGCGGTATTTTGACAAAGACATCTGACATGAATGTTCTATTTTGTTTACTATGTATGTGTTTGTGACAAATGCAAGGCAGTGTGTGTAATGTGTTTTTAGTTGATTTTATGTATGAAAAATGCATTATTTGAAAAAAATATTAACATCCGTCCGCGGCATATTACTTAAAAATCCGTCACAAGTTTTTGCTTCACGTATTAATATAATAATAACAATGGGGTGCCAAGAGTATACGTGTACCTATATGTACCTATATGAATTTGTGTGGGTGGCATACAGTAAAAAGAAACTTTACTACGAGTGAATTCGGCAGGCAACGTGTTAAAGGGTTTTAGGGATAAAAAATAAAATTGTGAGGTAATGAATGCCCTCCATGAATATCGGATATATCCCGGCAGACATTTAGCGGATAGCAGTGAGGGATTGGTTCGCTAGAGAGATAGAGTCGGCTTTTGAAAATACGTAAAACTAACATTTTTTTATTAATTGATTTTACGGCCTTGGCTTCATGCCTTTCAGCCTATCTTTATTAATGTTAAACATTTAAATTTAACACCATAAAATTGTAAAATATATTTGTAAAATTTCGAAGGTGGTAGAATCAGTGTAGTTCGACCGAGGAAGTACCACTGCCACACCTATTTCTAGCCTGAAGCATTTCTTACGTTTCGATAGAAGGGTGTGGTTGCCGGCACACTTTCACATGAGGCGACCATCATAGTCCTCGGGAGTAGCAACGCACACATGCTACTCCCGAGGACTAAAATGGTTGATGGTTGGTTGATGGATGATTGACTTCATACATACATAGTCTGTGGTATTATATGCATTTATTTTTTCTCTTTTTGTCTATGCCTTGTGACGCGCGCTTCATCTCGTTTTTGTAAAACAACTAAAAATAATAAATAGTAGTTTTTCAGTATTTTCATATGTTTTATTCAACAAAAACAAATACTGATAAAAATATTTACAACATTTTGAAGATATTATAATATAGACAAAGTTACCGTTCACAAAAATTGCGTAAAAAATTCCCAGAAACTGTATTTCTTTTTAAACTGCGAAAAAATAATAAAATCACATGTTTTTTTCAATGACATCAAATATCTTATAGTTGTCGGTAAAAACTATTAAAGTAGTCCCCGACTTACGTCGTTTCGATTTACCTACATTTCGAGTAGCTAACATGCCGTAACTACGAGGAATGCCTGAAGTTTTTAGTATTCAGGTACTTCAAATTCAGTTTTTAGTACTCGTAACAAAGTAAATCTGTAAATCAACGTTTTTTGAAGTGAAACTTCTTTAGGCGCATGAGGGTAAAATTTTTACAGATGAAACGTCACGCCGGTATGCAACGGAAGTGTCGGAAAAGAGAGAGAGAGTGATCGAGACCGATTGAGAGAGAGTAAGACAGGGCAAACGTAGCATGAGCAACTAGCCGTGGAGTGAGAGTAGGGAGCAAGCGAGTGAGAAAGATTGAGAGAAAAAGTGAGACAGAGCGAACGTTTAATAAAAGGCTTTTATTAAACTTTATCTAATAATCTAATCTATAATAACCTATCTAATATCACGCGTGGTAGGGATAAGAAAAAGATGGCGCGTAACGGAAAAAAAAGATGGCGCGTAACAGAAAAAGATGGCGCGTAACGAAAATATAAAAAGTTGGCGCGTAACAGAAAAAGATGGCGCGTAACGAAAAAATGTTACACTAAATTTTTTTCCAACCCCGATAAAGAAGTTTCACTTCAAAAAAGCCGGCGATGCATTGGCGACTCCTTTGGTGTTGCGAATGTCCATAGGCGACGGTGACTACTTTCCATCAGGTAGTATGCCTTATCGTTAAGTATAAAAAAAGAGGAATGTAATTGAATTATGATACCAGATAGTACTTACAATGAAAATCCACGTAACCGGGAATTGAACATTAAAATTTCACCATTCTGACCAATTCAACCTTCTTGTTGTTAAAACAAACAAAAACACTGACCATCAACAATAATGACCAAAGACAAAAGTTTCTAAAGGTCTACACTATTATCTATAATTCTATAGTCTATGGTCCACAGCTCTATTGTCTATGCGTTTCATAGCCAACAGTAGCGAATGATTCGTTTCGGTTCTCAACTGTGAATAATTTGGTTTATGCGTTCTTGGAAATATAAATAAGCGATATTTTAAGAACGTATAAGTATTATATAGCAGTGATAGCCTAATGGTTAAAACTTGCCCTCTCAATCGGGAGGTCCGAGGTTCAAACCCAGGCACGCACCACTGATTTATGTGCGTATTATACATTAATTATCACTGCTTTTCGGTGAAGGAAAACATCGTGAGGAAACCCACACACCCGAGAGTTCTTTAAAAAAGTTCTCGGAGGTGTGCAAAGCCCACCAACTAGCACTTGGCCAGCGCGGACTATGGCCTAAAAACTCTCTCATTCTGAGAGAAGCCATGCCCAGCAGTGGGACATTAATGGGTTGACGAGAGATAAGAAAGTAATATGGATCATTAGATAAATGCAGAAAGAGCTTTTCTTCGAAGTCGGCGATGCTTTAGCGACTCCCTTGGTGTTGCAAATGTTCATAGGCGACGGTGAGTACTTTCTATCAGGTTCGTCTGCCTTATCGTTCAATAAAACTACAAAAAACTTAATAAATAATGGTATATCTATCTAAGGAATCCATAGGTCGCCTTCGAAGGTATCACCGCTAAACCCGTGTCTGTCGAATAACAAAATGTTTTTTTTATTTTTTTTATCTGATTGAAGTGGCAACCAAGCATGGAGTCTAGATGACGGTAAGTGGTCACTGCAGCCCATGGACATCCGCAAGCAACTTCAAAGAAAACATGGGTTCCATCTGATGTCAATCACAGATGCGTTGCTACTCCCGAGGACTATGATGGTCGCCTCATATAAAACTGTGCCGGCAACTACACCCTTCCATCTCGCACAAGAAATGGTTCACGCTAGAAATAGGTGTGGCGGTGGTACTTCCCCGGTCAAACTACACTGGTTCTACTACCTGCTAAAAGTTGCAGTAGCAGTAGTAAGAGCTGCTGTTTTGGCCTAAAAGGAAGCATAAGGGGAACCTTATGTAAGACTGAACTTATCTGGGCTTAATCACAAATATCGATAGACAGCAGTGATCACTTACCATCAGATGAACTGCATCCTCGTTAGCTACTTCAATATTGTAACACAAAGTTAAACTGAACCGATTTCACAGCTAAATATTAAAATTGAAACTACAGTAAGCACACTAAATACAGAACTTAATATTTTACCTTAAATTGCAAAATGTATAATCATATCGCGTGATGTCGTAATAATCCCATTAAATTCAACCGAAGCCTTTGCCAATCCATTTTGCCTCGCCAAGAAAGCGAATAATTGCTCTAATATAGCAATTTCATTCAACCGAATAATGCTCGCTATAAAATTGTTGCACGGAACCAAAAAGTCTATTACCCTCGCTCATATACTGTACTTATGACGTTTTAAAACAAACCCTCTGGCGCTTAGAACGTTTCAAGTAATTTCAAAATAAGAACACGGCGCGAGCAATTTGTTTTGACCAATCACAGCTCGCGTAGTTTTTTTGAAACAGCCAATGGCGGAACAGAGATAAAGGCCCGTTTCGCTCCTGTATTTTGGCCCAGAAAACCCTGACCGTTTTCGCCTACGATGTACACGGGAAAGCGTTCACGGTATTCCCGACCGTAGTGTCTTGTATTATCAGCCATCATGAAACCCGAGGCGATTTTCGAATGAGTCCAGCCAACGAAAAAGCTTACGTCGGCGCTTTTCCTACACGCGTTAGAAAGAGATGAAAAATGCGGAAAATGTGCGTATGAAAAGGATAGAAATGGCCGTCGCTTACGCCTTTTCAATATGGACGTCGGTAAAGTAATTTTCTGCTTTTATTTCAGCCAAGTTACAATGTAACGCATTGGGGAAAATTTATTTAGCCGAGCTATTATGGAATATAATAAAAATAATCGACTATGGCCGCTAATTTATGTTATAATAATTGACTCGTAAATGCATTTGAGCTGTTGTTAATGTGAGCAGTGGTCACTCATTCGCCATTTTGTTTTCTCATTTGAATAATATTGTGGTTTCAAGATTGTCTTCTATTTGTAACCAGAATATAATGGAGATGTTTGGGTAAGATATTTTATTTGTGTGATTCTGTCTTTTCCGTGATTAAGTAAGTACTTGAATTTGTGGTCGAACTTGCGGCCCATTTGATGGTAAGTGGTCACTTTCCATGGACATCTTTAAGCCATTAAATGAAAAAAAGAAGCATTCCTTGCGTTTCTATAGAACGGTGTGGTTGCCGGCATAGTTTATATAAGGCGACCATCATAGTCCTTGGCAGTAGCAACGCATCTGTTTCATCTGACATCTGGAACTTCAAATGGAACCCATGTTCTGTATGAAGTTGATTACAGATGTCGCAGAGCGGCAGTGGCCACTTACCATCAGGTGGACTGCATGCTCGTTTGCTACTTCAGTCAGATAAAACAAAAGTTAGGTACCTAAAGACATCCACGAGAAGAGATAGTGGCTCTGCTCCTTACCGATACCACATGGCACATTTTTTATATACATAAGTACATTATATATACTTATATACCTTTGCCAATTATCATAGATGATATTATCATATATAATAATTTGGCCAGCGCAGTGAACTATGCCTGAGCCACACTGAGAGAAGAGCTCTGAACATTAGTATATAATTGGTTTACTAAAAAATAACTTTCAAAAAATTTAAAGTGCCTTGGAATTTAACCTCTCGAAAAAGGCCGTATTAAAGGTAATTCATTGTCATTATTATTAGGAAGAAACTTTACATAAGTACCTTTTTTTTTTTTTTTTTGTTTTCGAGGGGGAAACCTTCAAAAGGTACCCGACGCCGTGGGAGCGACGAAGGGTTATGTGGGATTACATAAGTACCTAAGCGTGTTTTTTTTATTAATTTTGGTACTTACATAAGTACCTAAGTACCAAAATTAATAAAAAAACACGCTTAAAAAAAAACACGTTTTCTACGCTCATTGTCCCACACTAGGATTTTCTCCTGTGTGTCGGTACCATGGACACACACAAGACGAATACACAAATACCCAGACCCAGAACATGAATCTAAACTCATTCAGATACCTGTCTAGCCGGGAATCGAACCCGGGACGCGGGTCGTACTACGTACCTACTTCACTACTATAAAAGTATTTTATAATACTTAACGGGCACTCACGATATGCGGTTTATGAATTCTTATGGAATTCTTTTTGCCGATATTACCCAGTTGCATAGATCGTGGTCACGGCCAACCGTTTGGCCAAACCAAAAGAATTCTATAAGAATTCATAAACCGCATATCGTGAGTACCTGTTTAGTATTATAATGTATCAAATTCCGCGATAATAGTCTAAAATCATATAAAAGTATTCATTTTATAAAACAGAGCTCCAACATTTTTAAACAAAAACAGGTTTATATTCCAACGTTACTAAAAACAGGCGCGCATTTAATTTTGCACTGTATTCAGTTCCCCGACAATGATGGCTGTTTATCCGATTTCCCTTTGCCTCGCTGTTTTAAATATAGAGCTGATTATAAATAGAAATGTCTTGAAAATTATAACATTGAATAAATCTGTAATAGCAATTGACATACATTATTATTATTAATTTAGACATTTTTGCACTGTTTATTAATTTGTAAATCCATTTGTTATTTTGTTCTTAATAAATTATTATGACATTTCAATATTGTACGCCCATAGGGCATAAACAGAGAAATATTGTAAAATTACAACACCTAGCCTGTACCTGTTTAAATGCAATAAAAAATTACTGAATTACTGAATATATTTTTACAGATATAAGAAGCAAACTAATCCACCTGATGTTAAGTGATCACTGTCGCCCATCCATACTTCCATACTAATATTATAAATGTGAAAGTGTGTTTGTTTGTTCCTCTTTCACGTCGCCATAGTGCTATAAAATGTTATGGTTTATATGCTGGGAGATATATTATTGGCCTGTCGTTTTATTTTAAGATAGTTAGGAGGGCGATTCACTATCCGCCCTCCTAATAATGAGAGAGCGCGGTAAAAATTAGCCTACGTGACGTAGGCTAATTTTTACCGCGCTCTCTCATTCCCATGAGAATATCGATGTTCTGTTAGTTGATACATATTTAGTAGTTCCAGACATTGTTATTAGATGGCGTTAGTAAAATTCACTTGCAAGTTCTGAATCACGCTATCGAAATGAAATGAAATGAAATGTCTTTATTTTGCATAGGCCTTCGGGGGCGCTTACAAATTGTCAGTTACATTTATATATATTTTTTACACTACCACCGGATCGGAACACGACCTCAACTGAGAAGATCCGGCAAGAAACTCAGTGGGTTTGTCTTTTTTCTTTGTATATCTTTTTTTATTTTTTTTATTTGCCATCTTGTTTTTACATGGGTAACAATAGTTAGCTCCAGTATCCTGCCCTACAATATCAAATGCTAAAGAAGCCAAATTTGAAATTATTTCTTTCGATTTTGACTCAATCGGCTTAAACTTCGACCGTTTCGATGGAAGGATGTGATTGCCGACACACTTTTATATGAGGCGACCCTCATAGCCCTCGGTAATGGCAACGCATCTGTGATTGACTTCAGATAGAACCCATGTTGTATTGGAAGTTGCATAAAGATGTCCATGGGCGCAGTGACCACTTACCATCAGGTGGGCATGATGGCATGCTCGTTTGCCACTACAATCAGATAAAAAAACTGCTTACTAAAATGTGTTAAACTAGGCAACAGGCGGGTTTAATTATATAATAGGATCAAAGTAGAACCAGTTCTAAACGAAAAATCATCGTGTGTAATAAGAAATTAAGTTAAGCCTTGGTTTAAAACCTGAACTATCGCAAGTCTACGTTTTGTAATAAGAGGGTAAGTGTCTCAGTTTGAGGTAGGTACGCAGTTATCGTCAGTACAAGCCAATTAATAACAGATTAACTGCATGCTTATTTGCTACTTCTATATTACAAAAATACGAAATCAACAAACAAAAATAAAACCAGAATCTTTAGTTTATATTGAAAGAATCTCTTTTTTTTATTAACTCTGTGGTTCTTAAATGACGTTAATTCGCGCGCGAAACGTTCCAACAATATGGCCGCCAGATTTATTTCATGGCGTGTTTTTGAGTCGGCGAAAATTCTTCTGTGCCAGTTAATTTTTTCCAATAGATATTGAATATATTTTTAAATAATTCATCTACGTTATTTTGTACACAAACGGCAAGTGACTGACTGATTTATCAACGAAATTTAAAATTTCACAACATGGGTTCCATCTGAAGTCAATCACAGATGCGTCGCTACTCCCGAGGACTACTATGGTGGCCTCATATAAAAGTGGGCCGGCAACCACACCCTTCCATCTCGCGCAAGAAATGCTTCACGCTAGAAATAGGTGTGGCGGTGGTACTTCCCCGGTGGAACTACACTGGTTCAACCTTCAACTTTGCCTTCTTCTTTTACTTGTTTGTAAGCGATAGACTGCCAGAGCGACTGACAGTATTTTTTACTGTTTATTAATAAATTTATTTATTTATTTATATATCTATTGCACCTTTACAAAAAGTTACAATAGGGCAAACTTAATGCCTGATGGCATTCTCTACCAATCATCCCTGGGTGGCTGGAAAATGAATGGCAGGTGTTAATTTAACCGCGAGCAATAGAAATATTAATATACCTACTTAGCCATAAATACATATACATATATCATTAATAAATATTTATATTATAAATACATATAATACACACAATAAATATATAAAATACATAAAATTAATATATAAAAATAAAATAAAACAATAGATGATTAGGAGACAGTAGTAGTGCTCAGATAATGCTCTCGGACAAGCTTTTTGAATATACGCTTACTGGGTGCTTTCCTGATATCAGCGGGCAAGGCTTAATTAATGTATAGGTTATTCCCGTCGCTACGCTCGTTTCGTCTACCATGGTAGTGGAAAAGGAAAGGGAAGGCATCGTCAGGAAATCTTGATATCTACAGACCTTTTTTTGTGTTTTCGTGGAGAAAACCTTCAAAAGGACGCCGTGGAAGCAACGCAGGGTTACGTGGGATTTTTACCGCACCAAAACCCCCCGGTGGCCGTCCTCAGCGCTAAACAGACTCCGGGATCACGAAACGACCGCAACTGGAATCCTCTGAGCGCGTTGCTCCATCGGGCTCCTCCCAGATGGACGGTTGGGCCAACCGCTCCGTCTAGTCTTTACGACGGTATGCGACCACACATACCGCCGTCCTTCCCGGGATTATCTGGCTGGGCGGTTAAAGCTTCCACTCTAGCCGCCCGCAACCCCGAAAGCCTCTTTTAGTCGCCTCTTACGACAGGGGATAAACAACAGGGAAGGATATCCCTGAAATATTAAATCATGAAGAGTCTTCTAAGTTAAACAAAAATGACAACGAAAAAAAAATGTGTGCGTGTACTAGCGTACACTCGTAAGAAGTGAAACTTCTTTATGACGTTATTTTTCAAAAAATAATTTACTATATGCAACTTTACAGAAATTGGTTAAATAAAGTTAAATTAGATAAAGTTTAATAAAAGGCTTTTATTAAACTTTATCTAATAATCTAATCTATAATAATCTATCTAATATCACGCGTGGTAGGGATAAGTAAAAGATGGCGTGTAACAGAAAAAAAAGATGGCGCGTAACAGAAAAAGATGGCACGTAACGAAAAATAAAAAAAGATGGCGCGTAACAGAAAAAGATGGCGCGTAACGAAAAAATGTTACACTAAATTTTTTTCCAACCCCGATAAAGAAGTTTCACGTCAAAAATTACTCAAAATAATTCTTATTTAATAATTCCATTACAAAATAGATTCTAAAAACAATAACAAGTGGATTATCCTTTCATTAATATAATAACAGGATTTGTATTCATTTATTATTAAAAAACATCGACCCTCTAACTCCCAGGACAGTCATGAAAATAAAATCATGGCGCCCGACCCGTAGATTGAATTCAAAATTGGAATCAAAAACCCTTTTTTTAGGGATCCGTAGGCAAAGGGTGAAAACGGATTATTACTAAAACGCTAGTCCGTCTGTTTTTCTGTTTGTCACAACGGATTCCTTGTTACGACTTCGCTCTCCGTCTGTCACCTGTCATGAACCGTGATAACTATGTAGTTGAAATATATATTTTTTTTGTTCTCGAGGGGGAAATCTTCAAAAGGTACCCGACGCCGTGGGGGCGACGCAGGGTTATGTGGGATTTTTACCGCACTAAAACCCCCCTGGTGGCCGTCCTCGGCGCTGTAAAGAGGACTCCGGGAACTCGGACCGACCACATCCGGAAACCTCTGAGCGCATTGCCCCATCGGGCTCCTCCGAGGCGGGCGGCGGGGCCCACCGCCCCGTCTAGTCTTTACGACGATATGCGACCACATATACCGCCGTCCTTCCCGGGATCGCCTGACCGAACGATTCGAGTTCCCACTCTAGCTGTCTGCAACCCCGGAAGCCTCTTACGTCAGGCAGGGGATGCCGTAGCCCTATTCTGATCCCGGAACTACAAGGACGAGTTGAAATATATATAGAAGATATAGAAGTATTTCTGATGCCGCTATGACAACAAATACTTTATTTTTTACTTTTGATCACCTACATAGTTTACACCAATTACAATATTAAAAAGAACAATAGGCTAAAATAAGAAAAAGCTTAGTGTAACTACATGTATACGCGTAGACTGCTTGCAAAAAGGAACAATAACATGTAAGTCAAATGATAATAACAATAATAAAGAAAAGAAACATTATTCTGTAGTAAAATTAAAATTAAATTAAGTTACATTAAACAGACTTTGTATGTCAATATTGTATGATAAATAAATTTATTAATAATATAGTACACTTCAAGGTGGTAGAACCAGTGTAGTTCGACCGGGGAAGTACTACCGCCATACCTATTTCTAGCGTGAAGCATTTCTTGCGTTTCGATAGAAGGGTGTGGTTGCCGGCACACTTTCGCATGAGGCGACCATCATAGTCCTCGGGAGTAGCAACGCATCTGTGATTGACTTCACATGGAACCCATATTCTGTATGGAGCTTATTACAGATGTTCACGGGCGGCAGTGCTTACTTAGTGCTTAGTGCCATCATCACTTACCATCAGGTGGACTGCATGCTCGTTTGCTACTTCAGTCCAATAAAAAAAAATAGTTCGGAACCATTGATGCGCAAGTCCGGCTCGCACTTGGCCTGTTTTTTTCTTTTTATTGCGACAAATGGCGATCGCGCGGGTGACGGCCGGGTCGCCAGCGTTGAATTTTATATGCGCTTGAAGAGAATTTGGGCTGCGAGGAAATACGGCTTGATTTTCTTTTATTCAATCTGATTTTGTTAAAAGGTATCCTTAGGTGTGTAAGGAACGAATTTCTATATTTATTGGAAAAGTCATTGCTATATTATGCAACGTTGATGATTTGTTGTGACAATCCTTTTTACTTTTTAATTAGCGTATTTTACTATAGCGACTTTACCGAAAATCAAAATGTAGAAAATTACATTATTCAGGTATGAATTGTGTTAAAATTATATAAAGTATGTATTTTATTAAGTTAACCTTCCCGAATATAGCTTGAGGATACTACAATAGTTAAGATCTTATACTTTCTGGGTACAATAAAATGTATTATTATTATAATTATCTTATTTGCTTGTTTTAATATTCGATTTTAATTCTAGTTAAAATATGTAATTTAAACTCTAGAACGCAGTGCGTTATAGTCTTACCTAACCTTAATCCACAAACACTAATTGTTAAAAACGCTAGAATCCAAAGCAAACAAAAATGGTGGCAAATTAAATTTTCATCTCGCACATCGTAAACTGATCCGATCCGGATTACGGATACGCCGGAGCCATGATCCGGCAATCTGCACTATTTTTCCGGACCATCACGCCGTAGGGACCGCCCTAATATATCTTTTATTACAAACCTAAGGGTTGAAGGATAAAGTTATTTTGCCCTTTGTTATTTTGGTACTATTTCTGTATTTGATGAATTGTATATATATCTTGTAATAAAGTTATTTAAATGTCCTGTAATACGTAAATAGGTAAACATTGAAGGTGGTAGAACAAATGTAGTACCGGGGAAGTATTACCGCCACCTATTTCTAGCGTGAAGCATTTCTTGCGTTTCGATAGAAGGGTGTGGTTGCCGGCACACTTTTACATGAGGCGACTACCGTAGTCCTCGGGAGTAGCAACGCATCTGTGTTTGACTTCAGATAGAACCCATGTTCTCTATGAAGTTGCTAACAGATGTCCATGAGCCGCAGTGACCACTTACCATCAGGTGTACCTACTGCATGCTCGTTTGCTACTTCAGACAAATAAAAAAAATATATATATGAGGCGATTATCTTAGGCTTGGTAAGGCACTGGTTTGGACTTCAGGTCTCTGGAACTTCTTCCAGGACAGTTTTAAATGGGGTTACAGATGTCCAGGGTGGTAAAGATCATTTCCCCTTTGATGAACTCGTTTGCTATTTTCATTTGTTATAAAAATGGTAAGGAAAACGCAGTTTACTTAGAGTTAATCATAATCATAATCATTCTTTATTGCATCATGCGTCATATTACATTTGATGTTCTTATAACTAATAGCCCAGCATGAGACCCTGTGAGGGCGCAGCAATGTCATATAGTCATAAAATTATTATATGAACACTAATATTAAACATTAAAATTGTAAATTAATTTAAAATTTTAAAAATTTTAAAAAAATTCAAAAAAAAAAACTTAAACGCTTTCTACACTTCAAAATTATGTGTGTATTAGAAATTAATTATCACTGCTTTTCGGTGAAGGAAAACATCGTGAGGAAACCTACACATCCGAGGGTTCTTTAAAATAAAAGTTCTTAGAGGCATGTGAAGACCACCAATTCGCACTTGGCCAGCGCGGTGGACTATGGCCTATAACTCTCATTCTGAGGGAAGAGCGTGCCCAGCAGTGGGACAATAATGGGTTGACGAGACGATCTTCCAACGGCGATACATACTTTTTACATAGACATCTCACATTTACCTATTCTGAAAAAAAAATGCATTTTTTGTTGGAAGGGTGTGGTTGCCGTACTTTTAGGTATATAAGGCCACCATTTTACCATGTAGTGGCTGTATGCTCGTTTTATACCTGAATCTTATAAAGAAAATGCAACATTAAGTGTAATTAAAAACGTTTTCTTTGTATGGATAGCTACTTATTGCAATTCGCTAAGCTATTTTAAAAATAACACGTCTGTAGGTACCTACATAAATTGTATCTGTGATATTTCTAAAAAACAAATTCAAAACTCCAAATTTTGAGTAAATCATCAACATCATCACGACCGAGAAAGATTTATTGCGCGGACTCAATTTTACAACCCGAAGAAATTTCAACGAAGCGTATTTTTTCAGACATGCGTAACGTAAACATCAATACACACTACAAGATTATTTACACTTTATAATGGCGACCGAAACTAATCATTTGCTACTGGTAGCTGTTAACGACGTTTCGCAGCGGGAACCGCTATTATGAACGCATAAAAACTTTTGAACAATTACTCTATTTCTGAACGCAACCATAAATGTTATAAACGTCAAAATGTTTCCCTCCGAAACTCCAAACATTGTTTTTCTATAACCTTTTCTGTCTTTGTCGTCGCGTCCATTATGCCAATTGTAAGGTTGTCGCTAAGGATGTTAAGAGAAATTGTTACAATTTCTTTATAATCGGTCCTAAGGGTCGTAAATAGGTAAATGTGTTCATTCGTTTCTGGAATTGATTGTAAAGTGCGGGTGTTTTATCACCGCAAAATGTGGAAAAGAAATAAATAGGTAGTTTAAGGCAATAATTTAATAAATTTATGTTTACTGCAACTTCTCTTTGTATTACACCAGGTTGCCCACAATTATCGGTGAACTTATTTTCATATAAAAAACTCTTCCGTAAACACCACACATGTGTACCTACTCCTGGTTTAATAGCAGTATTAAACGTAAGACGTAATCTGCTTTGAAAAATGTCATTCGTGTTATCAAACTGTATTTTTAATATTGTTTTATCATCAAGGAAAGGGGCATATTTTTTTTTTTATTTGACTGAAGTAGCAAACGAGCATGCAGTCCACCTGATGGTAAGTGGTCACTGCCCATAGACATCTGTAATCAACTTCATACAGAACATGGGTGCCATCTGAAGTCAATCACAGATGCGTTGCAACTCCCGAGGACTATGATGATCGCCTCATGGGCATAATTAAAAAAAAAACACTTTTTACACTCAGCCTGACAGTAGGATTTTCTCCTGTGTCGTGGGTGCCATGGACATGCAAAGATGAATGCACAAACACCCAGACTCAGAAAGAAGCACTAAATTCATTATTCAGATACATGTCTTCCCGGTAATCGAACCCGGAACCCACTGCGTTTCAGAGTGAAATGCTGACCGTTCCGCCACGCGGGTCGTCTAATCATACTAATAATAAAAAGGCGAAAGTCTGTGAATGTGTATGTTTGTTACTTCTTCACGTTTAAACGGCTGGAGCGATTTTCATAAAATTTGGTAGAGAGTTAGCTGATACTCTGGATTAACATATAGGCTACTTTTTACTGTGGGAAAATATCTTATTCCCACGGGACAATCGATACATCGATTTTTAACGCGGGCGAAGCTGCGGGTTTCAGCTAGTCGTAGATATAAATAATTTAGATTTGTCTTGGTCCTAGGTTTTTGCAGTCCTCTTTGCATATTGAAGTCACTACCCTCTAATAGCCAGTAGGTACATATCTAAAAGCGTAGAAGCGAAGTAATGCATGAAATTCTAAGCCTAAATTGTAATAGTGTGAAAGATGGGAAATCTTAAAACAGTTATATATTGTATGTTACTGTTATTTTTGTATGTGTCACTCTATCTATTATAAAAAAACTGCATTAAAATCCGTAGCGTAGTTTTATAGATCTAAGCATACATAGGGACAGACAGCGAGACGCGACTTTGTCTTAATATGTAGTAACGTTATGGATATCAGGTAATAATAAAAACAATAAAACGGGCTCTACTTTTATGATAGAACGTTTAATTGATAAATGCCTTTATGTAAGCATAACGCCATCTATTGTTGAAGAGCAGAACTAATTCAGACGGCTCAGTTGTGCCCTCTATCGGCGAGTAGCAAAAATATTTCCTATAACTACTAACTGTATATTTTAAACGCAAGTAGAGTATAATAATCACACTAGATGTCGTTAATATTATACAAAATAATAGTGACCAAATATGAAAAAACAGTAAATATGAAAACCATAAAACCATATAAAACCATAAATATGAAAAGACAGTACATAAAATAAGAAACGATTAATTTATCTTTTATTTTTATTTATACTAAATATAAACAAATACATTTAGAAATAACTTCTAACCGAACCGCACTTATACAGAGTGTAACGAAATGTGGACGATACAGTGGTTCATACAACAAAAGTAGCAAATAAATTTATTCTACAATTAGTAGTTTTAAAGATCGATAGTTCTAGTATTATTTTTAGGTACTCATACTATATACATAATTATGAAGTTTAATTTAAAAATATATTATTTTTAACTTTACATTATTTAAATTTTATTGAGGTGATTATCACCAACATAAAAATAACACATAAAACGTCTGCGATTTTAATTTACATAACATGAAAGGTAATGTTTCAGTCAAGCTGCTAAAATAAATATATGGCAAACTTTTAAAACGTTATTAAAGAAACATTCATCGTTCTATATTCAAGTACTACTAACACTAAAATCTTCTTTATAAAAAATGTTTGTCTGTATGTCCTCTATAGAATCGTAAACTATTAATTTGATCATGTGATGATCTTTAGCAAAGTTGTTATTCATGAGCTCGCGAAGGTTTCTGGTGTATTTTTTTTGTGATGGCGTAGCAACGCGCGCAGGGTACAGCTAGGATAATATAAAATAGGTATGTTGTTTGGATTGGTAGTATATATATGGCTTATCCACGGTGTTACCACCACCACTATTTTATTTTTTGAACCCCCAAAAAACCCGCCCGTATTAATCAAATAACGGTTGCTTTATTTGCATTACAATTGTACCCGTTATGATATTGGCCTTTTTAAATAAGTAATCTATTATTAGCCTTGTAAGTCATCTACCTATTTGAAGGTGTTAAAAATTCTGAGTAGGTGTCAAATATGTTATAATAATATGCTGAAAATAACGTTAAAATATGCATAAAAAAATCTAATGTTTATGAGGATGTATGTATATATGTATGTATGTATGAGCAGTGATAGTCTAATGGTTGAAACTTGCACTCTCGATCGAGAGGTCTGAGGTTCAAACCCACCAATGATTTTTCTAAAATTATATTTGTATTAAAAATTAATTATCACTGCTTTTCGGTGAAGGAAAACATCGCGAGGAAACCTACACAACAAAGGGATCTTTAAAAAAAAAGTTCTCGGAGGTGTGTGAAGTCCACCAATTCGCAATTGGCCAGCGCGGTGGACCTTGGCCTAAACTCTCTCGATCTGAGAGAAGACCTGTGCCCAGCAGTGGGAAAATAATGGGTTGACGAGAGATGTATGTATGTTTGTGACCCTTTCAAGCAAAAACAAGATCAGATTTGGATAAAATTTGACAAACATAGTATGACCTGAACAGCTCATGAGTTTGGACTTTAGAATATTTTTACCAGTTTCTTTTTATTTTAACCTTTCAAACGAGCAAGCAGTCCACCTGATGGTAAGTCGTCTTCGTCTTCAACCCATTATTGACCCACTGCTGGGCACGGGTCTTCTCTGGGAATGAGTTATAGGCTATAGCCCACCGCGGTGGCCAAGTGCGAATTGTTGATGGTAAGTGGTCACTGCTAACCATGGACTATAAGCAACGTCATATAGAATAGAGGTTCATTCTGAAGTCAATCACAGATGCGTTGCTACTCCCGAGGACTTAGATCAGTGGCGTAGCATGGGTGCAGTGGGCCATCGCTCACGGCCACTTAAAGGGGCCTCGCGAGGCCTCTATGGAGGAGGATTTTAAAGGCATCATCCGATGGAATCCGATGGAATCATGAAATTTGTCCTTTTCTCTCTGAAAATACCATGTCGACGATTTTAGGTATTCTCTTGCTATTTTTTTTTTTGGAAAAAAAAGTACCTTTTTCAAACTTTTTTACTATTATATCATGTTGCATCTTAGAACGTTTGTTAAGATAAATTTACTGAATAGATCTTGGGAACTATAGAAAAGGGGCCTCGCTGATAGGAGTTCGCCCACAGCTGCATTGGTCCGAGCTACGCCACTGACTAATAATAATAATATAACACTTTATTGTACCCAACAAAACAAACTTACAAAAAAAATACAATTAATAACTCAAAGAGTTAAGCATCACAGTCCATACCCATGTCCAAGAGAAAAAGTTGCGTGACGAAATTTCCTATCAAATGAAAGAAAGAAAATGGAAATCGGTTTATAAACACCCAAGTTATTCAAGATTTTAAGAAACCGACATTTTCCAATTTTCCGGGAAAACCGCCGGAAGGTTTTCATTTTCCTCAATATGGGACTGCCTGTGAAACTAGTCGCATACAATGTCGTATGAATCGTGTCGGTAGGTCGACGATTTCTAGCCATTTCGCCCGAACATACATAAAAAAAAAAAAAAAAAAAAATATACGTGACGAATAGATAACCTCTTTCCTTTGGGAAGTCGGTTAAAAAACAATACAATAGGCGGTCTTATCCCTAATCAGCTATTTCTTCCAGACAACCTTACGGTGCGGAGTTACAGTGTGGATGAGAACAATAATAGGTTGGGTGCAAATTTTATTTATTTATTTATTTATTTATTTATTTATTTGGGAAACAAACAATTCACCTTTTACACAAAAAAAAGATACATACAATATAAAACAAATGAATACAAACAGTTTCCACTATTAGGTAATACAAAATAAAAACGCAAAAAGATGTAATACAATTACAGTGACACCAAAGATAAAATTTTGACGCTAATAGAGAAAAAGGGTTGATAGAAAAAAAAAAATACATAACAGCTACTAAGACTAGAATATTAATTTAAATTTAAAACTACTGTGATTATTTTATTTTATCAAACTTTCAATCTTTCAATCGCTAGTTGAACACTCCTCCTGTAAGTACCAATAGAGCTGCTGAAAGGGTCGACACTTTGAAGATGATTATTATAATAATTACATGATCGATATAAGAAGGTACTGCTGTTGTATTTAGTTTTACTGAGAGGAGTGTAAAACAGCGATCTACAGCGAGAATTTACTCGAGGGCAATTAAAATTTATGTGACCAAGTAGAAATGGAGATTCGATGTAGCCATTTATGATTTTAAACAGAAAAACTTGGTCTCTTTCAACTCGTCTGTCCTTGAGGGAGAATGTTGATGGTACATGTTTATATCTATATTTCAGATGTTTAATAAATAGGTTAAGGACTTTCTCTATCTTTGCTTGTTTTGTCAAGTATAGTGAACTCCAAACAACGGAGCCATATTCAAGTGCAGATCTGACGTACGCGTTGAATAGAAGGGATATGGTAGCGCTACTTTTAAAATCTTTACTGATTCGTAAGATGAAGCCAAGCATGCGATAAGCTTTAGAAACAATATAACTTATGTGACTGTTAAATGTCAACTTACTGTCTAATTTAATTCCTAAATCCTTTACTTCCTCCACACGGATAACGTAGGTAGTGCCGAGTTTATAATTATATTTTAAATAATTTGGGCTCCTTGAAAAAGTAATAACATTACATTTGTTTAAGTTTAGATATAAGAAATTCAATTTACAATAATTTATCAATTCATTAAGGTCGTTTTGTAGATCCAAACAATCCGCTATATTTTTGACTCTTTTAAATATCTTCATGTCATCGGCATATAATAGTATATCGGAATGTTTAAAAATTGTCGAAATGTCATTAATAAATAAATTGAATAGAAGAGGAGCCAGATGTGATCCCTGCGGTAAGCCGGATGTGACCGGAAGAAAAGAGGAACAAAAGCCTTTTATTGTAACAGCTTGGCTTCGATCACGAAGGTACGATATTAACCATCGTAATAAGTCGCCATGAATTCCGACCGCTTCAAGTTTACGCACCAAGACCGAATGCCTAATCTTATCAAAAGCTTTTGAGTAATCAGTGTATATTGCGTCTAATTGGAAACCAGTACTCATTGCTGAGGCGGCATGGTGTACGAACTCACACACATTAGTTTCAGTCGACTTTTTAGTAATGAATCCATGTTGTTGAGTGATGATTAAGGGCCTTAAAAGTGGAAATATTTTATCATAAATAATTTTTTCAAACAATTTGGCGATTGTGTTAATTTTAGAAATAGGTCTGTAATTTTTAATGTTATGTTTGTCGCCGCTTTTAAATATAGGGACGATATAGGATTCTTTCCAGACTTTGGGCATAACACCGGACTTCAGTGATAAGTTGAAGAGGATAGTGAGGGGCTTAGCTATGTTCTTAGCACATTTCTGAAAGAAGACAGGGGGTAAGCCATCCGGTCCGAATCCTTTCTTAATATCTAAATCCTTTAGGTACTTTTCCACCATGTCAGTGGTGATATCAATGGAGCTTATAAATTCGCATGCAGAATTAAGGGGTTGCGTTACATAGTGACCTGTAGGTGATTGAGGGGGGTCCGGGATACTTTCAAATACTGAGTGAAAGCATTTATTGAACAAATTACAGATTTTTTCGGCATCTTTTGAGGAAGTATCATCTAAAAACATGGTATCTGGAAGGTCAGACTTGTTTTTTTTACTTTTTATAAACGACCAGAATGATCTACAATCGCGTTTAATGTTCGATTCAGCAACATTAATAAAATTATTGTAGCAAGTCTGCTGGACGCGCTTCTCGCGCTCTCGCAGCAACTGAAATGAGTCATAATCTCTATATCCTCCATAAGTTTTCCATTTTTTGTGATATTTTAATTTTTCTTTACTTATTTTAATTAGGGCATTAGTATACCAGATAGGGTAGTAATTCGAATTCCGAGTTCTTCTGGTAGGAATATGTTTAACAATTAAATCATTAATTATGAAATAAAAAAAATTAACGCATGTTTCTACGTTACTAGACGCAAAAATATTAGACCAATCGATTTCTGACAATTTTAAATTAATCTCTTTATAATCAGCAACATAGAACAAGCGAGTTACTCGGGACTTAGATTTTAGGCTACGATTATGTACTAGTTGCATACATAATTCCAAAGCAGGGTGATGTGAATCCTCAATAACCAGAGAAGATATACAGCGGGTTATGGTACATAATTTATTGCTCATTATGAGGTCCAAATATCTCCCATTGGTATTTGGGATATTGTTATATTGATTAAGGTTGGTTACACATAAAAAATCGTAAAGTAAATTGATTGATTGGTCATTAATAGAGTGATTAATGAGAGTCATGCCTTGATGGTCTTGCAACCAAGTTGCATTACTAATATTAAAATCTCCGGTAACTAAGTAATAAGTTTCAGGGTCATTGAGGGACTTATCTGAAATAAATTCAAAAAATTGGCTTAGAGAGTCAATGTGATGTCGGTTATGAGGAAAATACCCGCAAAGTATATGAAGACGCCGCGACATTTTAATATTTAGGACCACCTCTATAGCCTCTGCAGAGTCGTTTTTGAAGGGAATAGAAGCCGAGCTATTAACAGATAGTTCCCGCCGTACAGCAATTAGTACACCCCCGCCAAGACAGTCCCCGCGATTATCATATTTACGATCACACCTATATACATTATATCGAACATCAAATAATTCAGAGTCATAAATACCTGGCAAAAGCCATGTCTCAGTTAGGCATATAATGTCATAGTTAGAAAGCAGAAGGTTATGGTAAAAAACACTGGTCTTGGTGCGCAAGCCTCGTACGTTTTGATAATACACTTGAAATGAGTCATGAACTGCCATTATTAACAAAAATATTCTCAATGCATAAATATAACCATATACCATTATTTACAATTGTATAATTAACCCTCATCATTATTAAAGTCGTCAGTAAATTAAAATTGAGTTGAACATTGATAGATAATAGTATTCTTTTTCCTGCCCATAATACAATTATAGTTAAAATTAAAACACATCCAAAAATACACATACAAATATAGATACAAAGAGCTAAGTAAAACAGTACTTTTACGTAAGCTTGTTTAAATCCTGCTCATCGGATATACAGATCACCGGGCTTGTATCATTGCGGCGAGCAAATATTGCACAGTTCTTCACCCAAACATACGTGAATTGCTTTTCCCTAGCTTTAGTTTTCGTTTTGTGTAGCAGAGACTTATTCGAGCTGGTCAAGTGTTCGTTAAAGTAAATGGGGTTATCACACCCCGTGTAGCCGATATCTCCAGCTTTTAACTTTAATTTGCGAACTCGAGATAGGAAATTATCCTTTTTGTACCGTGCCAGGAAACGGACAACAATTGGTTTGATTTGTTTAGAATTCGTTTTTTTTGGTGCTACTCGCGTAATGAAATCAATGTCAATTGCAGGGTCGATTTTATATTCAGAAATATTAGATATACTATTTAAAATGTCAAGTAGGTTCTCATTTTTTCTCTCCGGTATACCATATATTTCTATATTAGAACGCCTGGACCATTGCTCACTAATATTGTTATTCTTTTCCATCTTCGCGATAGTGGATGTTAGGCTGCCTATATCTGAAGATATTGTTTTGTAAGACTTAACGTCTTTTTCGACTTTATCTATTCTTTCCGTAAGACTGTTAAATTGTTCAGTAAAGAAATTTAAAGATGATTTAATATTTGTTATTTCATCTTTAATGGGCTTCAACTCTTGCAGCAGTATTCTCTGGACATAGGATGTAATGTCATTTTTTATCTTGGCAACCTCTGAAGCCACAATATTTCTTATTGATTCTGTCGAAAGGACGCAATCTTGAACTGGGGGAGAGACGGTACAGGAGCCCCCGCGATGGGCCGTTATATTATCCGCCTCGTTATATTGGGATGAAGAAGATCCTCGTATGGGTGTATTGTCATTATTTAACTGCCTCGGTTGTTTCGACGAGCACTCGGGACAGTACCACGATCTTTTAAACTCAGCTGTTATGTTTTTTTTCTCGGACGGGTAGAGACATTGAATGTGATAATTGTGTTTACACTTTATACACACGATACTTCCAGTGGAGCCAGACGTTGCTTTACAACACTCAAATTTCATTTTGGTTGTTATAATTTAAATTTAGAAAAAAAGGTTTATTTACGCAAAAAAAAATAAAAAAATAAAAGAAAATAATAATTAATAAAGAAAGTAAAAAATAAATTGTTCCAAGGCACATAAAAAAAATATATATATCTGGGAGAGGTTTGAACTCAAGATCGCAAGCGCATGACGGTTTTGTTCTGTATAGGTTCGCTCAACGCTATCGAAACACGTAGAGAGATGATGAATTTTGTCATCGGTTGTAACTGGCGTATGATTCTCGTATAACAACCCGGTTGGAAGAGCGTTAGAGTTACGATTAAAACCAATGTTTACACACTTCTACCCGCACTTATTGATTAGAGACTATCTCTAAAACACTGTATTTCACTAAAATTTGTCACTATAAACGTAATTTTGAAAGTTTTATTATGTTAAACTTCTTTAATTTGAGTTACTTAGTAAGTACATATAAATTATGTCACACAATAAACAGTTCTGACACTACTATTTAATTTAATCTTATGATCGACGCGCAGCGGTTCTGCTTTGAAGCAGTACTTGACTATGTACTGTCGGACGGCAAATAATAGATAAGACTAGACTAAGATGGTCACTTCATAAAAGTGTGCTTCCACACCCCTCCATTGAAACGCAAGAACTGCTTCACGGTAGAAATAGGTACAGCGGTGTTACCTCCGCGGTTGAATCGCATACGCTTAACCTAGCTCAAATCTCTGTCTGGCCAGGGATCGAACCTGAGACCTTTGTAACAGATCGGTATAATGACCGGTCTGTCACTGAGGTCACCGAATGCTCGTGGACTGGAAAACTCTCAGGTACGTAAGTAAGAATATTCGTACCGTTAAAGGCAAGCGATAGTTTGTAACACACCTAAGTTATCTAAAAAAACGAAATGAATATCCTTTTATTTATGAAATTATTTATTAAAATTTAGATTAATTTTTTTAACACGTTAGAATTTTTCAGCGAAAAAAAGATCGACAACTCTACATCTATGTCTATGCAAATTGACAACCGAAAAACATCGATATAGAAATACCAATTTTTCTATATCGATGCCAAAAAAAGATTGCGCCAAATTCAGATATTTGCAAGCACTTGAAATTTTCACAGGTGATTTATTTCTGTTGCTACGACGACAACAAATAAAATAAATATTTAAGAGGAGCTCCCATAAACGCGATTTTTGTGCTGTTTTTTAAAGATAATTTTACGGAACCCTTCGTTCGCGAGTCCGTCTCACACTTACTGGGATAGAATTTGTTATCCGCAGTAGGATTATTGGGACGGTAAAATGAGAGATATATAGATTTCTTTATCTTTAGTAAGGCAAAACCATGGATAGATTGAATATTGGGAACGGCCGTTAGCCATTTATTCTAACAATTTTGGTCAAAGTCGATTTAGTAAAATTTTGACTTACTGCCGTTTCAACTCGACTAACTAAGCAATATAAATAACTAGTTGACCCGGCGAACTTCGTTCCGCCTAAAAGTAAAAAATGTAAGATTGCAAGCATTTCTCTACTATAATATACATGTATTAAACATACAAACCTTCCTCTTGAATCACTCTATCTATTAAAAAAACTGCATTAAAATCCGTAGCGTAGTTTTAAAGATCTAAGCATACATAGGAACAGACAGCGGGAAGCGACTTTGTTTTATACTATGTAGTGAAAAAGGTCATTACGTAAACATCATTCAGTCATCGCTGGTATAAAATGGCGCTGTACTTAAACATATCTTTCATTCGTTTCTTTTCAGCGGATCATCTTGTGTCTCGGTTTTTAATAAAATAAGTGCATTTATTAACAAATATCTCCAAAAGATATAAAGATAATGAGACTTTTAAAATGTAATAAAAATATTTAAACAAAAATATTACTCTATTAGGTATTAATAGAAGATTTAATAACTAAATATTTCAATACCTATTGATTTAACTTCATTTAAGTACATATATTTACGAAAATGTGAAAAGTGATAAAAAGACGTTAAAGTACGGAAGAAAATATAAGAAAAAACATAAAAACGAAAGAAAAAAACGAGAATTTCAACAATGCATAAATTATTATATGAATAATTAATAAAACTCGATATTTAAGTAATATTTTTTTCGAAAACGATCCTTCGGTAAACAAATCGACTTGTATAGCCTTGTTTTAGTGTACAGACTATATTCATCCCTTATTTGTGCAGAAAATAAAGTGTGTTTAAATCCAAAATGGATTTCAACTGGACAATGTTCCCACGCGTGGGCCTCCGTTCCCCAAACTTGACGAACACCACAGTGAGTTTGCAGGAGAACTTCGAAATTGATTTGGAAGATACTAACTGGATTTTAACATCATCTTTTATCATTTTTACAATGCAGACTGGTAAGATTGTTTTTGTATTTATAAGCGACTAGTTTAATCCCTCAGTCCCTGTAGTTCCGGGATCAGAATAGGGCTACGGTATCTCCTGCCTGTCGTAAGAGGCGACTAAAAGGGGTTTCCGGGGTTGTGGGTGGCTAGAGTGGGAGCTTATGATAAGCTATAAGACGCAATGACGGTTGGTGGCCCATGGTCATCCGTAAGCAACATATAGAACAAAGATGCTAACGGATTTTAATCGCAACTGCTTTGCTATTCTTGCTACCAAGAATTAAGATGGTCACCTCATATACGGTAAGGGGCTGTCCATTAATCATGTGAGGCTCAAAAGGGGGGAGGAGGGGTCCATAAAAAATCACGAAATGTCACAAGGGGGGAGGGGGGGTAAAGTAATATATCACGTGTCCTTAATTTTTCCCGAAAAAGCGGCGTTACATGTATTTATTTTTAGTCAAACGCATACAAAATCGAATTAAATATATGTCAGTCAAAAACAAACTGCAACCTTTCTGTCTACCTCTGAACGTTATTGTAGCAGTAATTAATTCTCTATAATAAATCTGGATGATACTTATACCAGTATTTTTTTATAAATAAAAAAATAGGGTCTTTGTAGGTACGAAAAAATACACGTGATATAGGGGGAGGGGGGAGGGATAGTCTTAAACCTCACCGCGTATCACCAAGGGGGAGGGGGGGTCAAAAAATGCCCAAAAAAACATCACGTGATTATGGATGGCCCCTAAGGCGGCAACCACACCCTTCCATCCTTTTTTTTATTTTCGAGGGGAAACTTTCAAAAGGTACCTGACGCCATGGGAGCAACGCCAGGTTATGTGGAATTTTTACCTCACAAAAGCATAGGGCCACACATGCCGTTGTCCTATCCAGAGTCGCTGGCTCGACGGTTCGACCTCTTTTACCGCTCGCAACCCTGGAAGCCCCTTTTAGTCGCGACGTTCGACAGGCAGGAGATACCTTAGCCCTATCTTAGTACCGGAACTACAGGATCAACACCCTTCCACCCTAATGTCAGAACTGCCCCATGCCAGGTGTGGCGGAGCTCGAATCGTTCGGTCAGGCGATCCCAGGTAGGACGGCGGTATGTGTTATCGCATACCGTCGTAAAGACTAGACGGGGCGGTGGGTTTTAATTGTTTTACAGTTAACATCAAATGGATGGATAACATCAAATATTACACATTTTTTTGTCATCACTGACGTACAAATTTATATAGGACTAGCTTTGCCCTCGACTTCGTCCGCGTGGCACGCAACGCAAGCCCTCAAGGATGAATAATTTTCCCCGTTTTTTTTCACATTTTCCATTATTTCTTCGCTCCTAATAGTTCAGCGTGATATTATATAGCCTAAAGCCTTCCTCGATAAATGGTCTATTCAATACAAAAAGAATTTTTAAATTCGAACCAGTAGTTCCTGAGATTAGCGCATTCAAACAAACAAACAAACAAACAAACAAACAAACAAACAAACAAACAAACAAACAAAATCTTCAGCTTTATATATTTGTATAGATATAAATGAATACTTATAATTTAACATCCAAATATTACAACAATTACGAAATTTAATTAAAAGAAGTCAAAATTATTAATATATCAATGTCAAGTGTTACATTAGAATACAGTAATAATACAATTCAACGGTATACAATAAATAAAATTAATTATAAATGTCAAAAAATTCTTGAATAGTATAGAAGCATTTCTCAGTCAATCAGGCTTTTAGTTTCTGTTTAAATTTTCTGATAGGTAATTCTTTAATGTCCTTAGGAATAGCATTAAATATTCTACCACACATCGCGACACAATCGTGTATTCGTCTTGGGTGTGTCCATGGTACCCACGACACAGTAGAAAATCCTACTGTGAGGCTATGAATGTAGAAAGCGTAGAGATATAAAAATACCGAGACCAAGAATAAAAATTACTGTGTAATGTAGTGTAAATCATTCTCTCGTCTACTTAATTATATGTAGGTATGTATCTTTTTTGACATTGTTTCTTTACTGTAACGCATTTGTTTTATTGAATTTCAATTGACAATTCTTAGGACGTTTCACATAAAACATGTTTCACGTGTTGCTTCTAACGATGCGCAAAAACGCCTCAAAAACACCATAACTAGTGAAGATTGATAGACTAAAAACTATAATTTTATTAAAATGTGCAAATACGCCATTTAAAATGCTGTTCGGGTTTTACCAAACCTCAATTCAATTATCCAAACGTTGACTGAATGCTGATTGCAATAATTTAGTTTATAAACCCTGCCAAGTGGAAGTCGTGCTCGCGCGTGATGGGTTCCGTACCATTACCAAAAAAATGAAAAATATACATGAAGCCTCTTAAATGTTAGTTTTATTTTGATTTAGTTATTTATAAAATATAAACTAAATATTCTGTGAATATTTCAAGCGTCTACCTTTTTTTTTTGTTTTCGAGGGGGAATCCTTCAAAAGGAACCCCACGCCGTGGAAGCGACGCAGGGTTATGTGGGATTTTTACCGCACTAAAACGGACGTTCAAGCGTCTACCTAAGAACTTTCTTTTTGAAGTGAAACTTCTTTAGGCGCATGAGGGTAAAATTTTTACAGATGAAACGTCACGCCGGTATGCAACGGAAGTGTCGGAAAAGAGAGAGAGAGTGATCGAGACCGATTGAGAGAGAGTAAGACAGGGCGAACGTAGCATGAGCAACTAGCCGTGGAGTGAGAGTAGGGAGCAAGCGAGTGAGAAAGATTGAGAGAAAAAGTGAGACAGAGCGAACGTCGTATCACGCCTTTTTCCCTTCCTCTTAATCTTGGAAATTTAAAGTTTTAGATTTGTATAAATATAAACAAGATTTATAAATTAGTTCGCCAAAGAAGTTTCACTTCTGACATGTGTACTTTGTACGCACGCATGTTTTTTTAGAGAGCATGGTAACACGCTGGCACGCGTTTTGATGAAGCAAAAACATATTTATTTCATCAGAGCCGCCCTTAAATATTTATTTTATTTACCGTTATAGGGGCATAAAAAATGCTAGATGTATTTTATATAGGGGCATCAGAAATACTAGATATTCGATTATTGATGCTATCATGGTTCATATACAGGCTGTATCTCATGAGGCAGTGACAGACAAACAGACAGACAGACGGACAAATAGACAGATATACAGACGGACAGAGTTTTAAAAGAGGTTCCGTTTTTACCCTTACGTACGGAACCCTACACAACTGATGTTTATGGTTTAAAAACTAAATTATAGTTAAAGGTGGACTCACGTTACAACGGTCGCATGGACTGTCGCAACAACAGTTATTTTTTATTATAACATAAAAACTCCACAGACTGATCGTCCGTGCCTTTTGTCACAATAGTTCTTCTTTTTTAACAATAAGTCTTTATTTCTTAGCTCCACGTTAGGCCATCGCTGTCACCATCACACTGTAGTGTGCGGTGGTGACAACGTTGGCAATTAAAGAAATCTTACAATTACGCTTAATATATATATAGGACCATTTATCCTTTTTATTTACGTGGTATGTATAATTCGGTGCATTGTACATAGATGTATAAGTGTTGTGATTTTTTTTTTACGTATAATGCTAAGCTATTGTATATAAATATAGTATATAATTCTAAGGACACTACACTCTAATTACACTGTTATTACTGTAAGTTGCGATTTAATTCTTTCCGGAGGCCACTTCACGATCGAACTTGTCGCATACGACCGTAGTTCGTGCGACATTCCGTGCGACCGTCCTAACGTGCATGTCCACCTTAAGACATAAATGATAAATAATGTGGTCGTCCATAAATTAGGTTGGGTAATTTATGGCAACGCGTAATTTCATTTGTTACCCTGCGCCTGCGTTGAATTTTAACGAACATTAGATTTATCTTGTGTGCTTTAAATAATTTCCTGTATGTTAATTAGTTAACGAATACATCTGTACCCTTAGTACGAGTTCTTTATGTTTCTTTAAAACAGACATTGTTCTTGTTTTACTATAAGTTATTTACCTAAAACAATAGTTGCATTCTAACGATCTTCGTAAGCAGAGCAGTGATAGTATCGTATATTTATCGTATCGATATCGTAGAGCAGTGATAGCCTAATGGTTGATGGTTGCTTACCCTCTCAATCGGGAAGTCCGAGGTTCAAACCCAGGCACGCACCACTGATTTATGTGCGCATTAGAAATTAATTATCACTGCTTTTGGGTGAAGGAAAACATCGTGAGGAACAAGGTGAAGGAAAACCTACACACCCGACCCGAGAGTTCTTTTAAAAAGTTCTCGGAGGTGTAAGAAGTCCACCAATTCGCAGTTGGCCGGCTCGGTGGACAATGGCCTAAAACTCTCTCATGCCGAGAGAAGACCCATGCCCAGCAGTTAGACAATAATGCATTGACGAGAGAGCGCCGTAATTCAAATTTAGTCGGTGTTCTGATGCCAAGGTTGTGTGTCAGCGAGTCCACACTACCCACTTCTGTCATTGCGACAGGCGGCCATGACAGTGGGTGTGCGTTAAGGTATTCTCCTGCGAAACCAAAAAACACTCGTTGGATATCCTACCTTGCATTGTCCCTTAGTAGCCTTTTACGACATTAATCTAAGATGGAGTGGTGCTATTAAGACCAAGATTACACGACATTTCGCGTTCAATTCACAAGGTGGTAGAACCAGTTTAGTTCGACCGGGGAAGTACCACCGCCACACCTATTTCTAGCGTGAAGCAGTTCTTGCGCGAGATGGACGGATGTGGTTGGCGGCACACTTTTGTATGAGGCGATCATCATAATCCTCAAGAGCTGCGACGCATCTATGATTGACTTCAAATAGAACCCATGTTCTGTCTGAAATTGCTCATGTATGGCAGTAGCCACTTCCCATCAGGTGGACTGCATACTAGTTTGCTACTTCAATTAGACAAAAAAATATGTTTTAATTTGAAATCTTATTAATATTATGAATGAAAAACGTGAATTACAAAGTTTGTAAGTTGGATTTATGTTGTTTAGAATTTAGAACTAATTTATAATTTGTTCTAATTTATTATTTCTCTTTCACGCCAAATCTACCGGTGGGATGGCGCTAAAATTTGACACACATATAGTTTATGGCCAACATCACCACATATGATAGGTACTCATTAAAGACGCGAGCATAGTCTTGTACCTAAATATGAAATGAAATGGAATGTCTTTATTTTGCATAGACCTACGGGGGCTGTCCCTGTAGTTCCGGGACCAGAATAGGGCTAAGGTACCCTCTGCCTGTCGTAAGAGGCGACTAAAAGAGGCTTCCGGCGTTGCGGACGGGAAGAGTGGGAGCTCGCAGCTCGTTGGTGCGGTATAACCTAATAAGATGCCTTACATTTGGCTTTGTTCACCAGTTCACATATCTTTTCTTCACCAGGTTTCGGCATGTTGGAATCTGGGTGTGTCTCCATAAAGAATGAAGCCAACATCATGATGAAGAACCTTGCTGACATATCTCTGGGAGGTAAGTGGAACTTTCGAATTGAATCTTCTGACAACCCGCGTGGCGCAGCGGTTACCACACCGGTCTGACGCGCAATGAGTCCCGGGTTCGATTCCCGGCCAGACAAGTATCTGAATGATGAGTTTAGATTCATGTTCTGGGTCTGGGTGTTTGTGTAGTCGTCTTGTGTGTGTCCATGGTACCCACGACACAGGAGAAAATCCTACTGTGGTGTGAGTGTAGAAAAAAGATGGTTGCCTCATATAAATGTGACCACACCCATCCACCGATGCGCAAGAACAGCTTCACGCTAGAAATAAGTGTGGCGGTGGTAGCCTCAAAGGCGAACTAATAAAGCAAATAATAATAAAATCTTCTAATATCTATATATTATTACGTGAAACAATAACTTGTGATTCGTTTTAAGATACTAGCCGCAGGCGGAGGAGTATGAAATTACGCACGGTTATAGTTGATGTAGGGAAGGATTTCGCAATGCTAATATTTTTTTCAAATAATGTGTAAAACATACATAAAATCAACTGAAAACACATTACACTCACTACCTTGCATTTGACACAAACACATACGTAATAAACGAAAAAGAACATTCAATGTCCTACTATGAAAACACATAACGTCAAAAATGTCAGACGTCTTTGTCAAAATACCCGCTATTGCTTTTACGTGCAGCTTAGTTAATAAACCTCTTTTTACCTTTAACGGGTGCGTTCAAAATAACTTGGTAATTATTACAATTTATTAAAGAAATATTGGTGCTACTTTGGACAATATGAAGTTTAGATTTTTAATTTAAATTAAGGTCGAATTTCAATCGTTGCGTCGGATATTTATATGCCTTCAAACTTTGAGAATTCTGCACTTGGCTAGCACTAAGTATTTCTAGAAATCAGTTCGTACCAGTGATTTTCCTCAAGCTGACCCCAAAATGAATTTTGCGGCAATAAAGCCTTACAAGGACATGTCACGGGTAACAAGTATATTATTCCTAGGTAAATAATGTTTCGCATTTAAATGTACCTTCGCTCAGATAATAAAGGTACTGTGCGGGAAAATGTACTTAGTTTTAGAATAAATAACTTCTTCGCTGACATTTTACGATTTGAAGATACCAAAAAATACCGAACGCTCCGTCAGCACTCGCTAATCGTCGCTCGTCTTGGTTTAAAATTGCTTTTTTATAGTAAACTGTTATTTTACTGTCCAGTCGTTTAGTCGACGTTACTGGTGACCCGAGAGCTGGCACGCATTTTGCTCAACGAATTGGTATTGCCATTCAAAGAGGAAATGCTGCCAGCATCTTGGGAACCTTGCCCAAGGACTGCGATGGTGATAATTTTTTATGGTAGTGTTTTTGTTTACATGTTTTTTGTTTTTCTTTTCTGTATATATGTACATTTTGTAAATAGTTTTTTTTTTATTTTGTTAAATCTAGTTAGATGAACCGTTTTGTTAATTGTATTTAGTTAAATTGAAAATAAAGATACGTCATATAGTAAACTACAACTTAGTTTTGCCATATAAAAATAAAAAAAATGTTAAGGGTGGACAACCATTATCGCTTAGGAATATGAAAAATAGATGTTGGCCGATTTTCAGACCTACTCAATATGCTCACAAAGTTTCATGAGAATCGGTCAAGCCGTTTCAGAGGAGTACGGTAACTAACATTGTGACATGGAAATTTTATATATTAGATATTTACTGCCTTAAATGGTCACCTCGTATGAAAATTGACCCTTTAAGCGAAACCCAAGAAATGTTAGTTTCGCGATCGAATTAAACTGGTTCCATCACCTGTGTCGGCGACTCATCTAATTAACTAGATTAAGTTCCCTTATGTAATGTATGTACGAAATACGTTACGAATTTAGTTAAGAGAAATGTTTTTGAAGTGTTCATTACGATAGAATCACAACAGACTCAAGCTATGATTATAACACGATATGAAAGAGATGCAAGATGTAAATAGAGATAGAGAATAGGTTTAAGAAAATTGTATGGAAGTATTATGTAAATCATATGTTTGTTATAATTTTTGATAGTTCTAATTAAGTTGTATTGTTATAATTAGTGTAGATCGATAGGTTAAGAATTCCTCTACATTTTTATATACAATAGATAAGGATAAGGTTTAGAGCTTAGGATTTATTAAGGAAAATAAGTGTAGAATAGGACGAAATTGCAATGTTTTTACGATGTTTTTTACGAATAACTTTTTTGTCCTTCTAGATATAAGAATAAGAATTGTATGGCTTTATAGATCTTTTTAAGACGAATGTAACGATGTATGACACATGTATGTAAGGTTTTGGGAAGAAATAAAGAATTAGCCGGACATGGGTCAGCCAAAGTAAAAATTAGGTCGAAATGTTAGGCAATATGGGCTTAGAGCCGTGGGGCTCTCTTTAAGGTAATGCCGAAGGGCAGCGGACCAGGCGGGTTTTTAGCTGCGAACATGGCCTCCAGAGAGAAGCAATACGAAGAAGAAAAAGAAGAAAGAAGACTCTGAAGAAGAAAGAAGACTCTGAAGACTCAAGACTGAAGATTGAGGACTGGAAACTCTGCAGGACGGAAGGACCTTCTGCAGCAGGAAGAAAGAAGATTCTCCGCGAAAGAAGAGCGAAGAATATTAGGGCTAGGCAAGGGGGATTAGGGCTAGGCTTTGGCTGGTCCACTACGGCTTAAACAGATAACGTCATTCTTGTTTCTTTTAAAAACGTCTCCCCCCGCACCTACCCCCCGCACCCTCTACATCGACGCAGGAAGAGAACGGCGCAACTCCCCGACGCGAAGTACACACACGAGCGGGCTTCCGGCGCCGGACGAGCGAAAGTCCGTCCGTATCTACATCACGCCCGCACCCCTCCGTCGCGGTAAGAGCCGTCGGTGAGGACGCGCTTTAGCCGACGGACGCGCCTGCGCACTCACGACGACGCACGTGGGGCGCACGGCACGCACGCCCCGCGACATCTGCTGGTCCTTCGAGCCGGATCTACGTGTATTTCGTCGAGACATCGGGTTACTGACGTCGTCATGCCTGTCACCAGGAGCCAGAGGGGTACCTCGCCGCCGAACCAGTCGACTGCGCCCCGTGCTGAAGAAGAGGCACAAGGGACAACTGACTCTTCGGGAACGTCGGGAACCTCGGGCACAACTACAGAGGGAACGCTAACTACGTACGAGTCAAGAGTTACTACAGAGACGGAAGTTGCTGCTCCTGCTGCTCCAGCTGCTGCAACGGCAGCACCTGCAGCAAAGAAGAAGACTCGCTCCGTCGTGTCCACGGGACGTCGGGAACGGGAAGCCAAGCTGGAATTGGCGCGCCGACAACTAGACGAAGCGAAGGCAGCAGCGGAACTCGCCCGGGCCCAATGGGAGTTGGCCCAGGTGGAAGATGAAGAGTCCGAAGTTGAAGAAGAGAATCCCGCATGGGACACCAATGTCCAGACATGGGTGCAGTCGACGGTCGGTCGGATGTCCGAAGAGGTACGTCGGGGGGAGGTGCCCAAGGAGGGGCACCAGCCAGGCACGTCCAAGGAGGGGCGCGCCATCCAACCTCCAATTGCCGCCGTCAAGCCAGAGGATCAAGAGGAACCTTCAACGAACGGGACCAAGGATTTAGCGGAGGCCATCATCAAGGCAATCAGCGCGGCGCCAAGGAGTGCGCCGAGCTACGTGCACGAGTTGCCGGACTTCGACGGAAGGAGCGAAGAGTGGATCGCCTTCAGGACGGTATATGAAGATACTGCGCCTATGTTTACAGATGCTCTCAACATAGCGCGGCTGCGGCGGTCCATCAAGGGTGCGGCACGGGAGGCAGTGAAGAGTCTCCTGTATTCGGAGTGCCCACCGGAAGAAGTATTGGAAGCTCTTCGTCGAAGATTCGGAAGACCAGAAGCCCTGATCCTGATGGAGTTGGAGAAGGTGAAGAACCTGCCACGCATCACGGAAGGTGCGCGCGACGTCTGCGTGTTTGCCAGCCGGGTGAACAACACTGTCGCGACAATTCGGGGGCTTCGAAGACCGCAGTACCTACACTCGCCGGAGATGGTGAAGACCATCGTGGACAAGATGCCGGCGGTGCTGCGCTATCGGTGGTACGACTATGCCGCCGACAAGGAAGATGAAGATCCAGACCTGGTGCTAATGATGAAGTTCCTCAACAGGGAAGCGGACCGGTGTGGACCCTACGCGACGCAGGAGACTGTGCACCAAAGGCAGCCTCCCCGGCGTCAATTCGCACACACCACGTCTGATCGGGTCGAAGAAGAGAAGAAGACCTCCTGTCCACATTGCCAGAACGAGCATCATCTCTACGAGTGCCGCAAGTTCTTACAGCTGCCGGTAAGAGAAAGGTGGGACGTTGCTAAGAAGTCACGGATGTGTTACAGGTGTCTGCAAGGGCGGCATCAGAAGGAAACATGTCGGCGTCCTCCCTGCAAGGTGTGCAACCGGTGGCACCACTTCGTGCTTCACGAGCAACGGGGGCCCAGCCCGAAGCGCGAAGAGAAGAAGGAAGTTGCAAACAACGTGATGCTCCCGATGAATGCGGCAAGGACAGGAAGGGCGTATTTGAAGATGGTTCCAGTCGAGTTGTACGGGCCAAGGGGGGCTGCCAAGGTGCTGGCGCTGCTGGACGAGGGGTCTACGGTCACGCTGCTCGACGCGGCGGTCGCGCGGCGAATCGGACTCAATGGACCCATGGAGGCGCTCACCCTAGAAACCGTTGGAGGAAGAACCATCACCAAGGAAGACTCCATGAAGTTGAATATGAAGGTCAAGGGATTGCACCAGGATAAGAAGAGGACCATCTCTGGGGCACGCACGATCGACAATATCAACCTGACGCCTCAGAGATTGGATAAGAAGAAGATTGAGCAGTGTGCTCATCTCAAGCCGATGGCAAGCCAGTTGTACTATGAAGAGGAATCACCCAAGCTACTGATTGGGCAAGACAACTGGGAGCTCATCGTGTCCAGAGCCACGCGCAAGGGGAAGCGAAGTCAACCCGTAGCATCATTGACCTACCTGGGGTGGGTGCTACACGGGTCCAACGGAGCAACGTCGAGACCCGTGAACTTCGAGACCAGCGCGCACTTGTCTTCTAGAGAAGAAGAATTCGGCAAGGACATCACACGGAAGGGGAATCTTCTCAACAGCGGAAGCAACAAGGAAGATTGGCAGAAACCGCGCACCTTCAAGAAGAAGCCCACGGGAATGGAGAAAGGGGGGTCGACTGTGGGGGCTCAGCCCGTCGATCAGCGTCCGGATCCAGACCCAGCCAAGTTCACAAGATGGACGCAACTGGTGGGGGCAACGGCGAGGTTACTGCAAACGAAGAATCAAGAGAGAAGATATACTCCCCTCAAGCACGACAAGATTATGGAAGCCGAGAAGATTGTATTAAGAAGAAGCCAAGAAGAGAGCTTCCAAGAAGAAGTACTCTGCGTCAGAGAAGGGAAGCCGTTGAAGAAGGAAAGCCGGCTTAAGGAACTAGACGTCGTCGTGGAAGATGGACTACTACGACTCCGGAGAAGAATCGACGCAGCAGTACACACGCGGCAAGAGAAGGGACCTGTGGTGCTGGATAGCCAGCGTCACATCACCGGGCTGCTCATCACGTACTACCATGAGAAGTTGGGTCATGGTAACCACGCAACGGTGATCAACGAGTTGAGGCGACGCTCACCTACTGGAAGCAGAGCACCTGGCGAACTCAAGACCTCTCATCGAAGCCGACGAAGACATGGAAGAGGGGGCCCTTACTCCCAATCATTTCCTCATTGGGAGATCCTGCGGCACAAGATTGGGGACATTCACCGACGAAGACCTCACCGGCCAGCGGACATGGAAGACGGCGCAGCGACTAGCCGACCACTTCTGGAGCAGATGGGTGAAAGAGTACCTTCCTACTCTGATCCCGAGAAGAGTCGACGCAAGAGCTGCCAAGAGAGACCTGCAGTGTGGGGATACGGTCCTCATAGTGGACGCCACGCTGCCTCGAGGAGTCTGGCCAAGGGGTGAGGTGGTCCGAACCTATCCTGGACCCGACGGGCGCACCAGAGTACTGGAGGTGCGCACGGCAGGGGGCGTCCTGAAACGTCCCAGCTCCAAGGTGGTGCTACTGGTTCCGGCGCAACGCAACGAGGAGCGAGCAGTCGTCGAGCCGAGCAGCGGGTCGGCGGACAGCGAGCCAGACTGCGGGGAGGCGGTCATCGCATCCGGCCAGCAGCACGGAGTCGCCGGGTCAGGAGTTGGTGCTACGCACGAGGGGGAGGATGTCGGCGACTCATCTAATTAACTAGATTAAGTTCCCTTATGTAATGTATGTACGAAATACGTTACGAATTTAGTTAAGAGAAATGTTTTTGAAGTGTTCATTACGATAGAATCACAACAGACTCAAGCTATGATTATAACACGATATGAAAGAGATGCAAGATGTAAATAGAGATAGAGAATAGGTTTAAGAAAATTGTATGGAAGTATTATGTAAATCATATGTTTGTTATAATTTTTGATAGTTCTAATTAAGTTGTATTGTTATAATTAGTGTAGATCGATAGGTTAAGAATTCCTCTACATTTTTATATACAATAGATAAGGATAAGGTTTAGAGCTTAGGATTTATTAAGGAAAATAAGTGTAGAATAGGACGAAATTGCAATGTTTTTACGATGTTTTTTACGAATAACTTTTTTGTCCTTCTAGATATAAGAATAAGAATTGTATGGCTTTATAGATCTTTTTAAGACGAATGTAACGATGTATGACACATGTATGTAAGGTTTTGGGAAGAAATAAAGAATTAGCCGGACATGGGTCAGCCAAAGTAAAAATTAGGTCGAAATGTTAGGCAATATGGGCTTAGAGCCGTGGGGCTCTCTTTAAGGTAATGCCGAAGGGCAGCGGACCAGGCGGGTTTTTAGCTGCGAACATGGCCTCCAGAGAGAAGCAATACGAAGAAGAAAAAGAAGAAAGAAGACTCTGAAGAAGAAAGAAGACTCTGAAGACTCAAGACTGAAGATTGAGGACTGGAAACTCTGCAGGACGGAAGGACCTTCTGCAGCAGGAAGAAAGAAGATTCTCCGCGAAAGAAGAGCGAAGAATATTAGGGCTAGGCAAGGGGGATTAGGGCTAGGCTTTGGCTGGTCCACTACGGCTTAAACAGATAACGTCATTCTTGTTTCTTTTAAAAACGTCTCCCCCCGCACCTACCCCCCGCACCCTCTACATCGACGCAGGAAGAGAACGGCGCAACTCCCCGACGCGAAGTACACACACGAGCGGGCTTCCGGCGCCGGACGAGCGAAAGTCCGTCCGTATCTACATCACGCCCGCACCCCTCCGTCGCGGTAAGAGCCGTCGGTGAGGACGCGCTTTAGCCGACGGACGCGCCTGCGCACTCACGACGACGCACGTGGGGCGCACGGCACGCACGCCCCGCGACAACCTGTTTTTTTTAAGTTGGTATTTCTCATGGATACCCAGCCGCACGGAGAAGAAGCTGGGTTGTGCCCAACTCTTACCGGCTAAACCCCCACTGTGTTTTCTCCCTGAACCCTACGGCGAGAACACGAGCACGCTTTCGCTTTCATCCGCAAACCAGTTGGTGCCCGACCTCCCACACCCAGCGCCGATCCGCTCCCTGGTTCTATCAACTGCTAAAGTAAACACCAAGCTTGAGTCTTGACGTAGGGTAGCTCGTCTATCGGTCTTCTACAGAATACATTTCGGTGAGTGCGCGCAGGAGTTGCACGATTTAATTCCACCATCCACTTTCCGTCACCGTGGCTCGAGGCGATCCTTTCATCCCTATGGTGTTGACATGCCACCTTGTCGCACGTCCCGTTTTGCTTCAATGTTTTAGTGCGCACTGCTAGGGAATAGAATGCGCTGCCCGCAAGCGCAACTATTTCCCGAATGGTACAATTTGGACCTCTTCAAGGCCAGAGTGAATAGGCTGTTTCTAGGCAGGCATAATACATCTTCGACCGCATCATCACTTACCATCAGGTGAGATTGCGATCAAATGTCTGCCTATAAGTTATAAAAAAAAAAAACATGCGTGCGTACAAAGTACACATGTCAGAAGTGAAACTTCTTTGGCGAACTAATTTATAAATCTTGTTTATATTTATACAAATCTTTAACTTTAAATTTCCAAGATTAAGAGGAAGGGAAAAAGGCGTGATACGACGTTCGCTCTGTCTCACTTTTCTCTCAATCTTTCTCACTCGCTTGCTCCCTACTCTCACTCCACGGCTAGTTGCTCATGCTACGTTCGCCCTGTCTTACTCTCTCTCAATCGGTCTCGATCACTCTCTCTCTCTTTTCCGACACTTCTGTTGCATACCGGCGTGACGTTTCATCTGTAAAAATTTTACCCTCATGCGCCTAAAGAAGTTTCACTTCAATATAATATCAGATCATAATCTTTCTAATCCCCTGTCTCCAGGTCTAACCTACTGGATCTTCGGCTACGGCATGTCCTTCGGTCAAGGGGCGCTCTCGAACCCGTTCATCGGCGTGGGTGACTTCCTGGTGGACCCGCCGGTGGGAGACGCCCTCATGGGACCTGTCTTCGCGTCGTTCCTGTTCCAATTGTCCTTTGCGACGACCGCGACTACTATTGTCAGTGGGGCTATGGCTGAAAGGTAAGGGGCCGGCATTCATTGAGTTTTTGATCTGAAGGGTTGTGGTGTGGAGCTAAGCCGTACATTAAAAGTTAGTGTTAGAGTAGTATTAAGGCAGTTATAATAAAAACATCATTAGAACAACACGCCTCTCAATACATCCGAGCCTGCGACAATTACATGGTCTTTATTATAACTGCCTTAATACTACTCTAACACTAACTTAAAATGTACGGCTTAGCTCCACACCACATCGTAAAAAAGGGAGAAACCCTTACGCAGATAAGTTATTACCTTCCTGTAAGTAAAAGACGTATGCGTGGCCTGTCGTGAGCGGCTTGGACTACCGCACACTCTGTTCTTCACGACGATATGCGACCACAAATACTACCACACTTCCCAGGGCCGCCTAGCTCCCACTCTAGCCGCCCGCAATCCCGGAAGCCCCCTTTTAGTCACTAACGACAGGCAGTGATAGCCTTATGGTTGAAACTTGCCGTCTCGAACAAGAGATCCGAGGTTCAAACTCAGGCACGCACCACTGATTTATGTGCGTATTAGAAATTAATTATCACTGCTTTTCGGTGAAGGAAAACATCGTGAGGAAACCTACACACCCGAGAGTTCGTTAAAAAAAAAGGTTTTCGGAGGTGTGTGAAGTCCACCAATTAGCAATTGGCCAGCGCGGTGGACTATGGCCTATAACTCTCTCATTCTGAGAGAAGACGCGTGCTCAGCAGTGGGACAATAATGGGTTGACGACAACGACAGGCAGAAGGATACCGTAACCCTACATGCATACCCTATGTTAATACCTAATTCTTTCCAGATGTAACTTCAAAGCCTACTGCCTCTTCTCGTTCCTAAACACGATTGTGTACTGCGTCCCCGCTGGATGGGTGTGGGGTCAGCATGGATTCCTGAACAAGCTGGGCGCTGTGGACATTGCTGGCTCTGGGCCTGTGCATCTTATTGGTAAGAACTCCTGAAGGCTTACAAGGTGGTAGAACCAGTGTAGTTCGACCGGGGAAGTACCACCGCCACACCTATTTCTTGCGTGAAGCATTTCGTATTTCGATAGAAGGGTGTGGTTGCCGGCACACTTTCACATGAGGCGACCATCATAGTCCTCAGGAGTACCTATCAACGCATCTGTGATTGACTTCAGCTGGAACCCATATTCTGTATGGAGTTGATTACAGATGTCCACGGGCGGCAGTGACCACTGACCATCAGGTGGACTGCATGACCGTTTGCTACTTCAGTCAGATAAAAAAAAGGTTGTTCATGGAGGAACCATCGTGGTTCGAGTCTGAAGATATCATCACCGGAACTATTTTTTCTGATAATATAAAGAGCTGTTATGTTGAAGTGAAACTTCTTTAGGCGCATGAGGGTAAAATTTTTACAGATGAAACGTCACGCCGGTATGCAACGGAAGTGTCGGAAAAGAGAGAGAGAGTGATCGAGATCGATTGAGAGAGAGTAAGACAGGGCGAACGTAGCATGAGCAACTAGCCGTGGAGTGAGAGTAGGGAGCAAGCGAGTGAGAAAGATTGAGAGAAAAAGTGAGACAGAGCGAACGTCGTATCACGCCTTTTTCCCTTCCTCTTAATCTTGGAAATTTAAAGTTTTAGATTTGTATAAATATAAACAAGATTTATAAATTAGTTCGCCAAAGAAGTTTCACTTCTGACATGTGTACTTTGTACGCACGCATGTTTTTTTTTTAAAATGAAAGGTGGTATTTAATTCCGTATGAAACCATCAGGTGGACTGCAAACAAGCGTGCAGCCTACCTGACGGTAAGTGTGCCGCCCATAGACATCTGTAAGAAACTTCTCGTAGACCATGTGTTTTACCTGAAGTCAATTGCGTTGACACTCCCGAGGACTTTAAATATTTTTATATTCGATTGAAGTAGCCATCGAGGAGAAGTAGCATTTACCATTAGGTGAACAGAATGGAGCAGTGATAGCCTAATAGTTGAAACTTGCCCTCTCAATCGGGAGTTCCGAGGTTCAAACCCAGGCACGCACCACTGATTTATGTGCATATTATACATTAATTATCTCTGCTTTTCGGTGAAGGAAAACATCGTGAGGAAACCGACACACACGAAGTTCTTTAAAAAAAAAAGTTCTCGGAGGTGAGGTGTAGTCCACCAATTCGCACTTGGCCAGCGCGGTGGACTATGGCCTAAACTCTCTCATTCTGAGAGAAGACCCATGCCCAGCAGTGGGACAATAATGGGTTGACGACGAACAGAATGTGTCCACCTAATGGTAAATGGTTGCTGCCCCCTATCAACATCTTCATTCAAATTCATATAGTACAGGGGTAACCTGGAAACAATTTCAGCTGCGTTGCTACGCTCTTGAACTAAAATTGTCGCCACATATAAAAATGAGCCGTCAGCCACATCCTTCTGAAATAGGGTTGCCAGACGTCTTTTGGCGGTACCGTCCCGACCGACCGTCCTGCCAAATCTATACGGATTTAAACCGATCTGCAGTTCATCGTGCAGTTCTCCGGCCACCCTACACCAAGGAGATTTTTTCCTGTGTGTCTGTTAGGCACGAGGCCCTTTGTACCGCGAGAGCTGTCCCGCTTTCCACTATGGAATCCTGCTTTTTTCACACAAAAAGTTACTACATCCCGACTTACTAAAATAAAAATCTGGCAATGCTGTTCTGAAACGCAAGCATTAGGCTAGATTCACGCTAGAATCAGGTGTAGCACGCTCTTATACCTGGTCGAACTACACCGATTCTACCACTTGGTTGCATTGGTTAGGAAGACATACGTGTCCCTGTAGCTCCGGTATCAGAATAGGGCTACGGCATCCCCTACCTGTCGTAAGAGGCGACTAAAAGGGGCTTCCGGGGGTTGCGAATGGCTAGAGTGGGAGCTCAAACCGTTCGCACAGGCGACCTCGGGAAGACGGCAGTATGTGTGGTCGCATACCGTCGTAAAGACTAGACGGCCCAGCCGTCCATCTGGGAGGAAGCAATGCGCTAAGAGGATTCCGGTTGCGTTTCTTTGGAGATCCCGGAGTTCTCTTTGTAGCGCTGAGGACGGCCACCAGGGGGTTTGTCGGTAAGAGTCCGGCATAAACCAGCTGCTGCCCCGGGCGGCTGGGTATCCATGAGGATTATCCACTTAAAAAAAGTCATAAACCATATATCGCATCAACCCATTATTGGCCCACTGCTGGGCACGGGTCTTCTCCTAGAATGAGAGAGTTTAGGCCATAGTCCACCGCGCTGGCCAAGTGCGAATTGGTGGACTTCACACACCTCCCAGAACTTTTTTTGTTTTTTTTAAGAACTCTCGGGTGTGTAGGTTTCCTCACGATGTTTTCCTTCACCGAAAGCAGTGATAATTAATTTCTAATACGCACATAAATCATTGGCCTGGGTTTGAACCTCGGACCTCCCGATCGAGAGGGCAAGTTTCAACCATTAGGCTATCACTGCTCATACCATACATACAAGTGCCAAAATTCAGCGAAAATATATTAGTTTTACGTGAAAGAGTAACAAACACATAGACTTTCCTATTTATAATATTAACAAGATTTTTTTTTGATTTCACGGTGATGAGACACATTATTTTTACTATTTCCTCACAGAAACGCCACTTTGTATAATGAGGATAAAATGTTACTTTTAGTTGTAATTATGTAAACAATAAAAAGTGTTAGCAAGTTTTGCATCTAAAAATATATCTTTAGCAACGGTAAAGAACGTACTTTGTTCACAAAGAGCAAGAAAAGTTACATTATAGAAACTATTACTAACACGATGTCCTTAAAAAGATATTTCAATATGAGTTCTGTGTATCTAATTATCTGTCGGCTCGACACCGCGTATTTATGAAAAACACGTCGCCAAAAATAATTTTAAGTTAAATTTTAGTTAGTTTAAATATCGAAAATTGTTTGTTTATTAAATTAGCAATATTTAGTGATTTTTAGAATTGTAATTTAGTTTACCCTCCATAAATTTGTTAATGTCACCTCACCAAACGTTGTTATAAAAAGGCGAGCGCCTGTCGGTAGAAAAAGATTCTTGTTTAACAGTCGAAGCGATCGGACCTCCTAAACTGTGAATAAATCGAAGAAGTTTACTCCTGTGTTTTACTTGAAATCTTCAAGAATGGATAGTAATGAAGACTCCTGGCCTTCCTGACGTCACATTTTACCGCTCACTTCGTTATATCTTATTTCTTATTAATAGCGAAAGTTTGTGAGGCTGTACGAGACCGAAGCAAGGGAACTCACGAAAACAACCTAGTAGTATAAAAATAATTTCGTCGAGAAAAAAGCTAGACATTAAAGAAGCGATAGTAGAGCACTAGATTTTTTTTGACTGAAGTAGGAAACGAGCTTGCAGTCCATCTGATGGTAAGCGGTCACTGCCACCCATGGACATCTGTAATCAACTTCATACAGAACCTGGGTTCCATCTGAAGTGAATCACAGATGCGTTGCTACTCCCGAGGACTATGATGGTCGCCTCATTTGAAATTGTGCCGGCAACCACACCCTTCTATCGAAACGCAAGAAATGCTTCACGCTAGAAATAGGCGTGGTTGTGTTACTTCCCCTGTCGAACTACACTGGTTCTACCACCTTGAAAATTACCAATGCTATTGCATATGCACTATTTCCAATGCTTCGTGTTAGTGACGTGCAATAGCTAGTAAAATTTACAAATATACAAGCTGAAGTGCAAAAGGAGCACAAATCTCTGACCAGATGGACCGTTTCCTGAAGAAGACAGGGGGAAATCGCTGGGTTCAGGAGGCACAGGACCAGCTAGAGCAGCGCCGTTTAGGAGAGGCCTATGACCAGCAGTGGACCAGCCTGCTGGATGGATGGAGATGTAGCAATGGATCCTCCGGATTCTATTTACTAAGAGTTTATTAACACTTTACTGGGGGTCTTGGTTACCAGGTGGTTCGTCAGCCTTCGCATCAGCCCTCATGCTGGGTCCTCGTCTCGGCCGCTACGCGAGAGGCACCGACCCATTGCCCATGGGCAACCCTGTCAACGCGGTGATGGGTACCTTCGTGCTGTGGTGGGGCTGGCTGGCTTTCAACTCTGGGAGTACTTATGGGGTAAGCAACTTATTAAGATGGAGCTGGTTGTTTTTTCTAATATTGTAGTAGGAACAGTGATAGCCTAATGGTTGAAACTTGCCCTGTCGTTCAGGAGGTTCAAGGTTCAAACCCAGGCACACTGAGTCATTTGCGTATTAGAAATTAATTATCACTGCTTTTCGGTGAAGAAAAACATCGTGAGAAAACCTATTGACCAAGTCCTTTATTGACTGTCGTGTCTCTTCTCAGGGTAAGAGTTTCAGAGCACAGTGTTCTTTTCTTTAAGAAAAAACATGCGTGCGTACAAAGTACACATGTCAGAAGTGAAACTTCTTTGGCGAACTAATTTATAAATCTTGTTTATATTTATACAAATCTAAAACTTTAAATTTCCAAGATTAAGAGGAAGGGAAAAAGGCGTGATACGACGTTCGCTCTGTCTCACTTTTTCTCTCAATCTTTCTCACTCGCTTGCTCCCTACTCTCACTCCACGGCTAGTTGCTCATGCTACGTTCGCCCTGTCTTACTCTCTCTCAATCGGTCTCGATCACTCTCTCTCTCTTTTCCGACATTTCCGTTGCATACCGGCGTGACGTTTCATCTGTAAAAATTTTACCCTCATGCGCCTAAAGAAGTTTCACTTCAAAAAGGCGTTAAGAATAATGTCACAGTGAAATAATGAAAATGTATTATTGTACATATCTCTCGTCAACCCATTATCGTCCCACTGCTGGGCACGGGTCTTCTCTCAGAATGAGAGAGTTTAGGCAATAGTCCACCACGCTGGCCAAGTGCGAACTGGTGGACTTCACACCCCTCCGAGAACTTTTTTTAGAGGACTCTCGGGTGTGTAGGTTTCCTCACGATGTTTTCCTTCACCGAAAAGCAGTTAATTAATTTCTAAAACGCACAAATCAGTTGTACATATAGGTATGTGTATTAGTGCCAATTGTCACTAAAAACAAAATAAACTAAGTTCATGCAATTTTAATTCAATAGCCATTCTTAGAGGAGCATTAAATTAATTGCGGGTAGCATAGCGTGCGCGGCAACTCGCCGACATTTTGTTTAACTCGTACAATTTTAAAATGGCGTCATTACCTCAATCGGATGTGATCGGAGCGAAATGAGCATACATTATTCATCTTATGCCATAGTCTCACTGCTAAACGATAAGATATGTTGATGGGACACCGCGTATTTATAAAAGACACGTTGTCGAAAATAATTATTTTAGTTAGTTTAAAGATCGAAAACTCATTTAGATCGATTTTTTTTATTAAATAAGTAATATTTAGTGATTTCTAAACAAATTTATGGAGGGTAGACTAAATTAGTCTACCCTCCATAAATTTGTTATTGTCACCTCACCCAACTTTGTTATAAAAAGGCGAGCGCCTGCCGGTAGAAAAAGATTCTTGTTCAACCGTTGAATCGATCGGAACTCCTCAACTTTGAATAAATCGAAGAATAACTCCTGCGTTTTACTTGAAATCTTCAAGAATTAATAGTAATGAAGACCCTGACCTTCCTGACGTCACGACTACTTTAAATATAATGACGATATAGTGAGTTTTAGAAACTTATCCCGGTGGTAGAATTAGTATAGCTCAACCGGGACTACAACCACACCAATTTCTAGCGCGCAGGAGTTCTTTCGTTTCAGATGGATGGATGTGATTGCCGGCTCACTTTTATATAAGGCGATCTTAAGTCCACGTGAGTAGCAACGCTTCTGAGATTGACTTCAGACAGAACTCTTGTCTTGTTATGAAAATCGCTCCAGCCGTTTAGACGTGAAGAAGTAACAAACATCTTGCCTTACTCACAAACTCTCGCCTTTATAATATTTTAAAAAATGAAGTATTACTTATCGCCAGAGATACGACAGAACCAGGAAAGCTGTGCATAATCCGACGATTTTCTTCTAATTGCTCTGTAGATACATTATGCAAGGTAATGTTTCCGACCTTGTCAACATTGTTGACGTTGCAAATGAAAAGAGTTTGTTTTACGAGCTACTGGAAAATGGCGTTCAATATTTCAATACTTCCTCTTTATTGTCGTAATTATACTTAGTAAGTAGTGATTTAACTACTATCGCATGGTTTCAGATATTCGCATGCACTTTCGCAAGAATTGTGCGAAATTTTTGCGAATATTAGATTACCTACAGTTCTTTGCAAAAAGGGTCACAAAATCTATTTAAATTGAAAACGAAGAAGCAGGACGCCAAGCTCAATCAAGCTCAAAAAGTCCAGCGATCTCGGGAAGGACGACGCTCTGCGTAGCCGCAAAGTAATACTAATCCGCAAGTTTCGCAAAGCAAATCCTATGTATTTGAAGGTGGTAGAACCAGTATAGTTCGAACGGGAAAGTACCACCGCCAAGTATTTCTAGCGTGAAGCATTTCTTGCGTTTCCATGGAAGGGTGTGGTTGCCGGCACACTTTCATATAAGGCGACCATCATAGTCCTCGGGAGTAGCAACGCAACTGTGATTAACTTCAGATAGAACCCATGTTCTATTTGAATTTGATTACATGTCCATGAGCGGCAGTGACCACTTACGATTCTTCTAAGATTTTGTATTATTGTTATGAATTTTATGGAGGTTTTGAAATACGTAAAATAATTAAAATAAAATTAATAAATAGGTCAGTGGCGCGAAATGGCAATACGCAGCGCGGGCAGCTGTCATGACCATGATGGGGTCCTTTGGTGGTGGCAGTTTCGGTTTGCTGTAAGTATAATCTGTTAATACTCTAAAGTGTGGGCCATTAGGGTGTATAGGAGCAGGAGGGAATTAGGGATCCGGTCCCCCCCCCCCTACTGCTCTCGCTCTTGATTATGAATAGTTTACCATTCTATAGGGGATATACAGACAAACATTTATTTTTATAAAGAAGAAGAAAGATTTAAACATTATGGATTTTCTCTGTTTAAAGAATATAGAGTTATATATATGTCGGCGCGACACCGCGTATTTATGAAAAACACGTCGCCGATAATAATTATTTTAGTTAGTTTACAGATCGAAAATTGTTTGTCTATTGAATTAGCAACATTTAATAATTTTTAGAATTGTAATTTAGTTTACCCTCCATAAATTTGTTATTGTCACACCACCAAACATTGTTATAAAAAGGCGAGCGAACGCCGGTAGAAAAAGATTTCTTGTTTAACCGTCGAAGCGATCGGACCTCCGCAATTGTGAATAAATCGAAGAAGTTTATTCCTGTGTTTTACTTGAAATCACCAAGAAAGGAAAATAATGAAGACTCCTAGCCATCCTGACGTCATACTTCACGTCGTCGCTCTCTCTTCGATATATATATTTAAAGAATATATATGTTATTTAAAGATTGTTCTCAATTGATGTACTTATATGAAATCGATATCCCTTTTTATTTACAGATTCACGATGGTGAAAAATAAAGGCCGTGCCGATGTGATGATCCTGATAAACAGTGTACTGGGGGCTCTTGTATCAATTACTGGTAATTATCACACTTGACTTTTGGTGTACAGCTAAAGCTTTTGTATTACCCTATTCATTATTCGCGGGTTAAAATGTGACCTTATTCTTGTTTTTGCGGCAAAAAAAAAAATTTTGTGGATATATTCTGTACTCACTTTCAAGTTTACTATGTTATGTATAGACTAGTGATTTAACGAATGTTATTACCTATTTACTAATGCGAATACTCGTAGCCGTAGTCATAGCCGTACTACGTAATATTCGTAGCCGCGAACGCGGATATTTTTTTAATTAGACGCCAACATGCGCCCAGCTATGTAGTAGCACAATATTAATATCATACAGTAGTCTAACTCTGCCGTGTCCTTGAATTTTATACCTACAGACGCGCTGGACGAGAGTTAGCGTTAGGGCTACCCGCCTAAATTATTTTAATACATCTGTATACTTACTATGTACATCTTACTTATTATGTATGTATGTATTCAGTAGATTAAGGTAAAAAACAACGCGTTATTTTAATATTTAAGAGACTTATTAATAAATCGTACACAAATAATAGTTATAAATTTCACACTGAATAATATTTTACCAACCAAATAAAAATAATTAACACTGGACGTGTTTATGCACAAGTAAAGCAATCAAAAACAGCCTAATATAGTTTACAACTGCTCTTCGCTACATTATTATTTAAATAAAAAGATCCACTGCTTAAAAAACGTCACATCGCCTGCTCGCCACTACAGCACATTCGCTAGCTGTTGGGTACCGAGTGCATACCGAAATCGTGGCGCGTAGGTACACTGTGGTAGTAGTGTAGGAGGTGGTGACCGGTTCGACATAAGAATGGGCAACCTTTTTTTCCATTCGTCGTCGTCAAAACTGGAGTGCTGTATTCGCAAAACATGCGTACACCTCTCGTTAGTGCGAATATGTAGAAACATGCGAATATTCGCCAATACGAATACTCGTTACATCACTAGTGTAGATTAAGTATGATATAGGTATATCATTTTCGTTTTGATTACAACGGGCTGTTTTCTCTACCTCATTAGTGTAGTTTACATATGATATGTATCATTTTCGTTTTGATTCCAGCGGGCTGCTTCCTCTACCGCGCGTGGGAAGCGATCCTCATCGGCATGATCGGCGCCGCGATCGCGTCGGTGAGCGCGCCGCTGTTCGACCGGCTGCACGTCGACGACCCGGTGGGCGCGTCCGCCGTGCACGGCGCGTGCGGCTTCTGGGGTGCGTGCTTTGTATGGGAGTAGTTGATCTGATAGATAGATAGTTGATAGATAGATATATAGATAGTTGATAGATAGATAGTTGATAGTTTTAAGTGGGAATTTATTTAGGCGCGTTGAGAACTTTTTGGGTAAACTAAAAGCGAAAATACTTGGAATGTATAGGGCAAATATCAATCAATCGGGAGGTCCGAGGTTCAAAGCCAGGCACGCACCAGTGATTTGTGTGCGTATTATAAATTAATTTCGGTGAAGGAAATCATCGTGAGGAAAATACACATCCGAGAGTTCTTAAAAAAAGAAGGTCTTGGAGGTGTGTGAAGTCCACCAATTCGCACTTGGCCAACACAACCGCCCTGTAGTTCCGGGATCAGAATAGGGCTACGGCATCCCCTGCCTGTCGTAAGAGGCGACTAAAAGGGGCTTCCGGGGTTGCAGACGGCTAGAGTGGGAGCTCGAACCGTTCGGTCAGGCAATCCCGGGAAGGACGGCGGTATGTGTGGTCGCATACCGTCGTAAAGACTAGACGGAGCGGTGGGCCCAGCCGCCCATCTGGGAGGAGCCCGATGGGGCAACGCGCTCGGAGGATTCCGGTTGAACTCGTTTCGAGATCCCGGAGTCCTCCTTTTCAGCGCCGAGGACGGCCACCGGGGGGGTTTTAGTGCGGTAAAAATCCCACATAACCCTGCGTCGCTCCCACGGCGTCGGGTACCTTTTGAAGGTTTCCCCCTCGAAAACAAAAAAAAAAAAGGTGTGTGAAGTCCACCAATTCGCACTTGGCCAGCACTGTGGACTATGGCCTAAAGCTCTCTCATTCCGAGAGAAGACCCGTGCCCAGCAGTGGGACAATAATGGGTCGACGACGATCGTTTTAGGAAACGAAATATCTCGTACTGAGGGCACAGATCGCACTTTCTTATTTATCGATCGTATTACATATTATTTTGCTAATAATGAAACGAAATGAAATGTCTTTATTTTGTATAGGCCTACGGGGGCACTTACAAATTGTCAGTTACATTTTTTTTTCTTACACTACCACCGTATCGGAACACGACCTCATCCGGCAATTCAGATCACTCAGATCCGGCAAGAAACTCAGCGGGTTTGTCTTTTTTTCTCATTTATATCCATTTTTTTTCTACATGGTAATGAAAGTTAAATAAAATTATAATTCTGATAATAAAATTAAATACTTAACAGGAGTGATTGCTGTCGGTCTGTTTGCTGATAACCCGATACCGATGGAAACTACGAATGGAAGATCAGGACTCTTCAAAGGTACGTTTTTGGTGTTTATTTTTTCATCCTATATTTTTGTGGAAATCATGTTTTGATGTGATTTTTTCGAAAAAATGTTAGCAACAGCAGTAAGAGTTATTTTCCTTATTATAACTTAGGTGCATATAGGGAGATACAATAATTACGCGGTTATTTATTATATAATACTTGCCTATTCACGTGTATCCGCTCGCTTTGATCGCATTTACCACGGTTATAAATATCCCAATAACGTGTGTGCAAATTTTAACGAAAAGCGACCGATAGTTTTTATGTAAAAAGAGTTACAAACACAAATACGACCTCACAAACTTTTCCATATACAATATTGATAAGATATCAATATATTAATGTAATGTTATTAATAGATTTACAATAGAAATAATATTTTAAGTTATGTACATATCTAAAACATTAGGATTCCCTGTAATGTTGGGTATAAGTTTAGATACATAGAACATAAATAAATAAATGTTTGATTCTACATTTCTTACGATTAACAAATCAAACTGCAGAGCAATAGTACGTAAGCCCAATTTAATACAACATTAAGTACTTACATCTATTTTAGCATGAAGCAATTCTTGCGTTTCATTGGAAGGGTGGGTTTGCCGACACACATGACACACCGGCACACAATTTATGAGGCGACCATCTTAGTCCTCAAGAGTAGCAACGCATTTGTGATCGACTTCAAATAAACTTATTCTATATGAAGTTACGGGCGATAGTAACCACTTACCATTAGGTAGACTGTATTCTCGTTACTACAAACAGATAAAAAATATATACATAGATACGCTATTACATTTCTAATCTTCAAGAAGCCACTTTTACAGAACAAACGAGTTTTGTTTTATATCTTTTTCTTCCCTCACCTATATCAGGTGGTGGCTGGTACCTCCTCGGCGTCCAAGCCCTCACGGGGGTCTGTCTGACCGCCTGGGGCGCGCTGGTCACCATGGCCCTCCTGTGGCTCATCGACCGCGCGATGCCCATACGAATGGACCCCTATGACGAGCTGCTTGGAGCTGATCTCACTGAGCATAAGATACGACATGGACAGGTGAGAGATATATTCAGATAACGTTGAAGTATTACGTAACGCAATTTGGGGGAGTACGGTCTTGTCAAACGTTACGATGCGTTACGGGAGGGGAAGAAGGGGGGTTTGAACAACGCATTATGTAACGTGTTTGTTGAAGTGAAACTTCTTTAGGCGCATGAGGGTAAAATTTTTACAGATGAAACGTCACGCCGGTATGCAACGGAAGTGTCGGAAAAGAGAGAGAGAGTGATCGAGACCGATTGAGAGAGAGTAAGACAGGGCGAACGTAGCATGAGCAACTAGCCGTGGAGTGAGAGTAGGGAGCAAGCGAGTGAGAAAGATTGAGAGAAAAAGTGAGACAGAGCGAACGTCGTATCACGCCTTTTTCCCTTCCTCTTAATCTTGGAAATTTAAAGTTTTAGATTTGTATAAATATAAACAAGATTTATAAATTAGTTCGCCAAAGAAGTTTCACTTCTGACATGTGTACTTTGTACGCACGCATGTTTTTTTTTTATTTAAGTTTATAACGTTATTTAAGTAAAATACGGCCACAGCGACCTGTACCCTTAGTACGAAAGAATCTTGTTTTTGCGAAACAAGAATTTTTCTTGTATCGGCCCATATTTGATGGCAAGCAGCGCCCCTAGCCGCTTGTTTCGGAACTAAATATTTACAATACAAGATTTTTGATCGAGCTCCGGCTCGGTCAAACGATGCGAATCGTACAGAAACAGTCGATAAAACGCGATTTCGCAGTATGACTGTCATATTTGACATTCGAAAACATGCAAATGACGTGCAAATGACGTCATTTACAAGATTTTTGATCGAGTCGTAACTCACCAAAAATTTGTTACCGAGTTGTCGAAATTCGTAGGAAATTTGAGAGAAAAATGTTTATTGCTAGGTATTATTTCGCACTGAGAGTCATTGAAGAGGCTGTAGAAGTTGACCGTCGGGATTGGGAGCAACGTTATATAAAGGAAATACAAAAAATATCGCAAATAAACCGCATCTCGGAGAAAAAGTTTATTCAATTGTACCAGCCCCAAATGGACTTTTAATTATTATTTGTGCCAACTATTATGAGAGAATAATATTTATTTTACAAATATACATTATAAGAATAATATAAGTTTGTGATTTTTGTGCTTGTGCGTTAGTGGAGACTAAGGTAAGATTATGTATGATTTCTGTTGATGTTTATTAATAGATACTTATTGTACAATATATAATACAATTCTATTTACGAGTTCTTTGCGGTTTACTTTTTTATGCCAATGGGGATTACCAGCGAGTTATTTTTTTAAATAGATTGAAGTGACAAACGAACTTGTATTGTATGGTAAGTGGTCACTGCCGCCCATAGAAATCCGTATGAAACTTCTTATAAAAAAGTTTTCTATCTGAAATCTATCATAGATGCGTTGCTACTCCCGAAAACTATGATGGTCGCCTCATATAAAAGTGAGCCTGCTCCCACACCCTTCTATTGAAACACAAGAATTGCTTCACGCTAAGAATAAGTTGGGTGGGCAGTGGAATTTCACCAGTTTCAATCAAACTAGTTCGGTCACCTGGTAAAGCTAAGTAAAAGTATTAGTGAAGCTAAGCCGGCCATAGATATCTCTAAGCCGGTACATATTTTAAAAATTAAATTCTCATGGTTGCTAGAATATTGACAACAAATGAAACAAAGTGCAGCATTTATTAATTAGTGCTCACATTTGTGACACCAAAGTTACATATCTGATTTTTTTTAGTTTCTATGATATATTTAGGTTTCCTAGTCTTATTGGATGCTATTTCATTTCACCTCCTATTTCAAAATAGTGAACTGACTGAATGTGTGCATATACATAGTAAGTGAAAATGTTTATAAGAAATGCACATAGTAACTAACTTATAAGTTATTATCTTGTCAGATTTCTGATCATTGAAGCCGAATATTATCAGTCAAACCTAAATACGGTGGAGCCAACTATTAAAGTTTCCATTTGCTTAAATAGCACTCAATAAATACATTTATGAAAACATTCAATCAGAATGGTGAATCTGTTTGCCTTCTAGGTTTCACAATAAGTATTCAGTCATATTCATGACAGGGTGACTACCAGACTACATACAGCAACCATATGACTTATTTATTTTTTAGTAACCTGAATAATGTTAAATGATATTATGTGGACATAGAATAATTCATTTCAAATATGTAAAGCAACAAGTTTTTTTTTTACATTCTACAATATTGAGTTGCTGATTTATTTGGAATTATGGGATGTACTAAATGATGGTGTGTAATGAAGATTCAAAAGGACATAGCTCTTATGTTATCCTGTAACACTTTGTTTTAACAAAGAAATAGTGTTTTTTTTCTAATTTTACCTCTTTTTAGGTTTATAGGTTTGTACCTATCAAAATTGTTCATTTTATGTATTTAATAATCATTGTTATTCTGATTTCAGATCAGCTAAGTTAGTTAGAAGCCTTGGCCTGCTATCTAAAAAATACAGACGAATTGAGAACCTCCTCCTTTTTGGAAGTCCATTAAAAGTAAAGCAAGAATGAGCCGTGATGCCGGCCAAGATGACTATGAATGTGGTGTTTTTAAAGTGCATTTGGAGTTTTCTTGCACCGTTTCTTTCTCCTACATATATTTCATACATAATTATTCTGTGTAAAGTGGTAGTAGAATAAAAACTATGATTGTATCCTGCATTGTTATTCCTTACGCACCTTCCCAACCACCAATATACTAACAAACTAGTGGATTTTAAGTTATTTTTTCTTTTAATCTAACATACATATGTATATTTACTAATTTCTGACTTAGGCATACTTATGAATGCATTAATAAAAGATGGTTATTTTGTAATAGAAATATATTTTAAAAGAAATGTTAATTTGACAACTTTGATCAGATTTATCTAATAACACAATATTTTGATAAAAGGTTTCTGAAAATATTTCACAATAATAAACTATTAACCAAACAATACTTTGCATTAACCAAGAGAGAAATTGCCACTTAAAATAAAAGCACAACACATAATTTTATTATATAAACCAAACTTAACAAATGGACATACAATAATAAACTTTTATTTTATGCCTATATGACTATTTCCTCATACCAGTTTAATCAGTACCTATAATAGTGAATAAATCAATCATAAATTTAATTTGACAGAAGTTTGATCCGGTTCATCTATTTACATATTTATTTGATATAAAATAAAAGGCAGTCTAAAAACATCTCACATTAATATACTATCAATGAAACAATATTTTGCATTTATCAAGAGAGAAATTGTCACCTAAAAAAAGAAAATAAATTATAGAAACCAAACATAACAGGTGGACATACAACAATAAAACTTTTATTCGATGCCTACATGACTATTTCATATCAGCCTAATTAAGTGTAATAGTGATTAAAACAATAATTAGTGAATTATCTATAGAAACCACATACAACCATAAAACATGAAACCAAAGTAAAATTTTACATTAGATTTTATTGTTTATAATTTTCTATAATAAAAGGTTAAATAAGTTATCAACAGTTAATAGATATGAATACCTTAAACATATGTACTACGCGATATAGTTAGTTCAAAAGAAGTTTAATGTTCTTTTTAGTTAGGGTAATATATTTTTTTTATAAATTATGGACACTTGTGTACAATTTAGTATTTCACTTTTCACATATCCGCCACTTTATAATATTCACTTAAATCATCATATTATTATCAGATTTAACAACTTAAACGATTAAATATTTTAATAACTTAAACGATTAAAGAATAAATTGTAATTTATCATATTAACTTCGAAAGTTGTTTTCATTTAAATATTTTTTTTTAAATTATTTTTACGGCCTTGGCAATTGGCATAGATAAATAATAATATGCGGCCATGGATTCTTCGCATTTAAGCCTGATTTTTTTCACTTCTATCAGTAAATTTTGTTTTTATATTTTATACCTTATTAAATATTTGTGTAAACTTGTTTTGTTTGTATTATCTTCAATTTTGAAACAATGTAAAGTGCAGTATAAAATGTTTTTATCGTTTATTCTATGTAGTCCTGCTAATTCTAAAAAATCAAAGTAGATGAACCCAATATCATAAACGTATAAATAATTCTATCTAGGCACATCTAAGATTTTGTTATAATACACAAACTTATAAAAATGCAAAACATGGATTTTAGTATTGACTATTATTTTTGTAATTGAATTTACCTCTTAATTTCGATGGTGTATTTGCAAGTTTACATATTATGTGAACGCTTTATATCAAAGTCATAACACAATTTGTTATTTCAAATTCATAATAACGGATATAAGATTTAATTCAAATTTAACTACTCATTTAATGGCATAATGTTTATTTAACGTCATACATTATCTTGCATTAAAAAAAAAAAACTTCACGTAAACGTTTCGAAAAATGTCAAATGTAATAAAATGGCGTATTAGACATAAGGATGTTCCAATACCCCTAAGATGTCGATTGAGTACTACTCATACTTATTCATATGAGTAGTACTCAATCGATTTTTCGATGCTACTTATATGAGTACCATCAAAGTATCTATACTTACTCATATCGATACATTTGTTTTTTTGGCCAATCGATGGCCGGCGCTGTAGCCGGCTGTAACGCAAACGGGTTAATGGCTTGTGACTTATGACATATCATAAGAATGTGCTCAGCTTGCAGTAACATTCTTGGAGAAGGATCCGCCGCGGCCGCCGGCAACGGCACCTCGTCTCTGTAGTTTCGGGATCAGAATAGGGCTACGGCATCCCCTGCCTGTCTGTAAAAGGGGCTTCCGGGGTTGCAGGCGGCTAGAGTGGGAGCTCGAACCGTCCGGTCAGGTGATCCCGGAAAGGACGGCGGTATATGTGGTCGCATACCGTTGTAAAGACTAGACGGAGCTGTGGGCCCAGCTGCTCATCTGGGAGGAGCCCGATGGGTCAACGCGCTCAAAGGATTCCGATTACGGTCGGACCGAGTTCCCGGAGTCCTCTTTTTTAGCGCCGAGGACGGCCACCGGGGGGGTTTTAGTGCGGTAAAAATCCCACATAACCCTCAGTCGCTCCCGCGGCATCGGGTACCTTTTGAAGGTTTCCCCCTCGATAACAAAAAACAAAAAAAAAAGCTTGCAGTAACATAGGCTATATAAAAAAGCTAAATAGATTAATCTAAAAATATATATATAATATATTATACCACTTTTCATTGAATATTTTAACGAATACTCGCTACTACTAAATTAAATATATAATTATAAACAAAAAATCGTTTACGCAGTCGGGATTATTCTTTTTAAGATTTAATAAAGAGCATTTACTAACCAATTACAACTTGTTGAAAGGTACGTTCAAGAAATATTTAAAGTAACACTCGTTTAGTAAGATTCGATTCGATACTTTAATCGATATTTAATTGACACATTTTATTACTTTAATTAACCGATTATATTTCTTTATTTGATTATATTTATTATTTAATTTCACAAATCAATTTGAATAAATTTATTTTCAATTATTCCTACATACCGATGATTTCATTTACCACTGTTTTACGACATTGTTATTTTATTTTAAATTAGCTGATATAATTTGTAATTAATTTGTAATATTTTGTATTTTTTTTCTCATTAGTTTACACTCGCTTTGTGTGCATGCAGTCTACACCTTTAATTATAATGACACTTGTCGTTTTTCTAATGTTATCTTCTGCTTAAGCTGGAATTAGTGTACATCAAAAAAATAAATAAATAGATACCAAACATTTTCGTTTCGATAGAAGTTAGTATCACAAGATTTGCATCTTTGCAAAAAGAATTTGGTACCTACGGAGACGAAAGTATCAAGTATTTACTTCTATCTGAATGGCCTTTCATTCGATTCGATATCAAATACTTTTATTTCAACACTAAGTAAGTATCGCAAGATTGATTCGACACTAAAAAGTACTTGGTACCGAAACAAAAGTATCGAGTACTTACTCGTATTTACTTGTATCGGAAGAATCATAATTATACTCTGTCTCACTTTTTTGTGAACGTGTGAAGGAGACAAAAAATTATCGATAAAAAATCACTCGATCGCTGCTCGGTCGATAATTTTTGACACTTGTACTACTACCGAAAATGCGAAACAAGATTTTTAACCGAGAGCTCGCGTCGATCGTGCGAGCTCGATTGAGTTTCATACTAAGGGTACTGCTGCCTGTTCAGGGAGACAGAAAAGGTGCAGCAAAACGTTACCACGCGTTACATACGCGTTACAATTTCACATTCCAGGTGGGAGTATCCCGCGCAGTATCGGCTCTCCGTCCGTACCATCGGTCTACCAGCATAGAAGATGTCGGTGGTATTGGTGTCAACACTGGTCATAGCTTGGTCGTCGATAAGCTGCAAGAGGTACTTACGATGTTAAATTTAATTAAAACTAACTGACATGGAGTATCAGAAAACGGGTTAGCCTTATTTCATATGTTTCCTTCAAATCCGAAAAATAAATCCATCGGTGTTGACTTCCATCTATTAGGTAGGTAGAACCAGCGTTGTCCCTGTAGTTCCGGGACCAGAATAGGACTACGGTACCCTCTGCCTGTCGTAAAAGGCGACTAAAAGAGGCTTCCGGGGTTGCGGGCGGGAAAAGTGGGAGCTCGAACCGTCCGGTCAAGTGACCCTGGGAAGGACGGCGGCATGTGTGGTTGCATGTTGCCGTAAAAACCAGAAGGTGCGGTGAGCAGTTCACGCCCACCAGAGAAGAGCCCGATGGGGCACACGCTGGGGACACCGGCGGCGGTCAACTGGAGTTCCCGGAGTCCTCTTCGCAGCGTCGAGGTCGGCTACCGGGGGGATTTTAGTGCGGTAAGAATCCCACATAACCCGCGTCGCTCCCACGACGTCGGGTACTTTTTGAAAGTTTCCCCCTCGAAATAAAAAAAAAAAAAGGTAGAACCAGCGTAGTTAGACCGGAGAAGTACCACCGCCACACCTATTTCCAACGTTAAGCATTTCTTGCGTTTCGACAGAAGAGTGTGGTTGCCGGCACACTTTCACATGAGGTGACCATCATAGCCTTCGGGAGTAGCAACGCATCTGTGATTGACTTCAGATGGAATCCGTGTTTTGTATGTAGTTGATTACAGATGTCCATGGGCGACAGTGACCACTTACCATCAGGTGGACTGCATGCTCGTTTGGTACTTCAGCCAGATACAAAAAGCCCATCTTTCTTAACCTTACTGAATTTAAAGCGAATTACGAGTACGGGTAATTACACTAAATTCTACATTTTATTACATGTATTGTATATCACACTTATTGCATGTTAAATTGACTAATATATTATTATAGTTTATCAAAAAGCTATTTTTAATTTTCACAGATACAAGCAAAACAAAAGGAAAATAAGGAAAACAGTCTCCAAGTATTCACAAACAACGCTTTCGTGGCTGAAAACGACGACGAACAAACATCTTCTTTTAGACGAAATGGGTTCTTAAACAAGCGGCCTGGCAACCCCGAGAATGATCTACACCGCGCTCTAGACTCTATGGTGAACGAAATAAATGGCGGGAAAGGCAAAGATAAAAAGAAAAATGGCGCCACTGTCATTAAAATCGTACCAGAAGATATCAAAGGGAAGAGATTCAAGGAATTATCAGTCACGGAATTGGAACAATTAGGAGAAATTAATGCAAGTCAAGATCGATTTAGGTATCGATTTACAGAGGATGATTATAATAATGACGTCGCTAGGAGCGGTGTTGCCACTGCGAATTTGCGATGGATTGATTGAATAAAAACAAACTTAAATATTAGTTACTTAAGTATTCTTTGTTTGATTATTTAGAACATTACATTTAGTATATTTTTAAAAACATGCATGTTTCGATAATGTTCCATTTTGTAGAATATTTCATTGCGTTTAAGTTTAATACTTAGAAATAAATGTATTGTGTTGTTGAACATGGAGTAAGTTTTTCTTATATAGTGCCATGGGCTCTATGGTGAACGAATGAAATGCGTCCGATTTGGCGGGAAACTGGTAAAGCGAAAATTGAATGTTAAATTAATTTATAAACTTTTTATAACTTTATTAGGAGTAGTATTGATGAAATTGCAATGTAGGATTGTAGGCCTCATTTGAAAGCTTAGAGTCGCTCAGCGTGTTAAGGAGAGGGCCATGTTAGGAATTTTGCTACGAGAATTCGTAACGATAAAATCTCTAGACGAACTAAGCTTACTTTTAAACGCGTTTAAAAAAATCGTTTCATGGATAAAGTTTATAGATTTTCATGCAATAAATAACATACGTTACCTCAACATACCGGCTATAAATATATTTCCAATTAATTCAGTAGCTATATGCGATTGTCAAAGTGTAGTCGCTCCAGATACGCGAACTTTAATTCTGAATTTATTCGTCGTCAGTCCATTATTGTTCCACTGCTGGGTGGGTCTTCTCACGGAATGAGAGAGTTTTAGGCCATAGACCACCGTGCTGGCCAAGTGCGAATTGGTGGACTTCACACACCTTCGAAACTGTTTTTTTTTAAAGAACTCGCGGGTGTGTAGGTTTCCTCACGATGTTTTCCTTCGCCGAAAAGCAGTGATAATTAATTTCTAATACGCATTTTTGAATTTATGTTTGGATGTTATTTCCATGTATTTTTATTTAATTGAGGTAGCAAACGAGCATGTCAGTGTACCTGATGGGAAGTGGTCACTGCCGCCCATGGACATATGAAATCAACTTCATGTAGAACATAGGTTCCGTCTGAAGTCGATCACAGATGCGTTGCTACTCCCGAGGACAAAGATGATCGCCTCATATTAAAGTGTACATATTTGCGAGATTTATCAAAAGAAATGTAGCAAAACGTTTATAATAACGGAAAAGAGTACCGGTATTTACGAGATTTATCAAAATAAATGTAGCAAAACGTTTATAATAACGGGTGTGCCGTTTAAGGGCCCGTTCAGACAGACCGACTCGGAGAGCATCCGCTCGCATTTTTCTTTTCACACAGATCGGATCGTATACGCTTCGAAGTGGCCGGAGCGTAACCGCCAACTATACACCGAACGACAAAGAGCACGCAATCAGAGCCGGTCAGCTCTTATTATTTCACACGAAGCGCGTTCAAACATTTCTAATGATAAAAGAAGTGCACATCCCTACTAATATTATAAATGCGAAAGTAACTCTGTCTGTCTGTCTGTCTGTCTGTCTGTCTGTTACTCTTTCACGCCAAAACTACTGAACCGATTTTTATGAAATTGTGTACACAGATAGTGGTGACCTTGGGATCCATTATAGGCTACTTTTTATTTCAAAAAATAGGTTGAAAATGTTAAAATCGAGCATAAAATGTTTGTATGGTAGTTCGTTTTTGACAAAGAGCTGTACTAATAATTCCGTCAAGGGGTATGATAGATTTGATTAAAAACATAAGTGAATAATAAAACATAAAAAAATATTGATTTTGAGTCGACAACATATATCCGTAAAACTCGGTATGTCGCGAATTTTATTAAATTCCAATGCAAATGACAATCACCATAATGGCCATTTCGCCTGGACGTCATCGTGAGTACGTTCAGATAATACATATAAATTGGTAACAATTAGTTATCATTCAAATAGATGTGATATATAGAAGCATGTCCATTTTTCTCCTGATCGTGTATAGTGATGTAAAAATCTTAAAATGCAGCTACTAAATTAAAAGGAACGCAGGAAATAAAGTAATTTGAATATTTGTTTAAGTTAGACAAGGAAAAAGTTTAACGAATTACATGTTTTGAACGCAACTCAACTATCACTTCACGTCACTACGTTCCATTTAACGCATTGCTACTTCAATAATTATTTTTTTCATTATTCTTTCAAGTAATTTTTTACATGTTTTTTACTTTTTTAAAGATTTTCTACAACAGTTTATATGCATGCTATCTAGAATAAAAAAAAGTATTGACATTCTTAAATCCATTCAAATCTCAAATCAATCAAAATCAAATCACATGTATGTAGTATGAACTGAGTACACAACTGAAACGGTTTTTATTCTCTTGACATTTGACACTGTCAGTTCCGCGGAGTTAATCGATACTGATCACGACATGAGAGCTTTACCTAATAGACATATTCATATTTTTTTAACTTCGCTATGTTCAAATCTTAAAAATGATTATGAGACAATATATTATACCTGTTTTTCAAATGTATGGGAAGTGGGCATTGTTCTTTGATTTAATCTATCCATAATATGGGTGTGTACTATGAAAATGTATTTTTAATGCGAAATACCTAGGTATACGATTATAATTACGAGGAATTCCCGATGAGTTAAATATTAGGTATACTTGCGCTATCTATCACTGTTCTGTTGAATTACGTTGAATGAACATTTGATAGATGGCGTTATCTACAATACAACTTCGAAGTAATATCGATAAATTAAATGTTGATGTTGAATTACTAATAATTCCGTCAAGGGCTACGAAACACTGGTTTGCAAACTTAAATAAAAAATAAATCCACGATAGCATATTTATATCTTTTAAGGTTAACTCACAATAATTATTTTTATGTTCCATATTTAACTAAAAATAATATGTTATTTTCGATTTTGTTCAGTATCAATCCTTATGTAAATAAATGCATTCGTTAGTTTTGTAATTTTAATAAAGATCAAAATTATCTTTTACACTGTATGCATCAAATAAATACGTTTAAAGTTATTAGAGATATCAAATTATATAATTTCCTTCAAAGGGTACAATAATAAAATTCCGTCAAGGGGCAAGATAGACTTGATTGAAAACTTATCTCAATAATAAAACATTAAAAAATATTGATTTTGAGTCGACAACATACATCTATAAATCTGTAAAACTCGGTATATCGCGACTTTTGTTTAATTCCAAATTCCAACTATCGCCATATTAGCCATTTTGCCCTGATGTCATCCTGATCCTTAGTTCATTATGAAATAATACATACCTATAAATCGATAACAATTAATTATCATACAAATAAATGTGATATAAATTTGATTTAATTTACCCCCAATATAAAATTACGAGGAATTACCGATGAGTTAAATAATATATCAGGTGTACTTGCGCCATCTATCCACTACTATGTTGAATTACATTGAATGCGATAGGTGGCGTTATTTACAAAACAACTACGAAGTCTATCGATAAATTAAATGTTAATGTTGAATACTAATAATTCCGTCACACTGGATTGCAACCTTAAATATAAAATCAATCCGCGATAGTATATCTCTATAACTTATGGTTAAGTCACAATATTTTTTTTTATGTTCCATATTTCAACTAAAAATATTACGTTAATTTCGAGTGTGTTTTCTTCTGTTCGGTATTAATCCTTATATAAATAAATGCATTCGTTAGCTTTTACACTATATGCATCAAATAAATACTTTTAAAGATATTAGAGATTTAAAATAATAAAGATCGCGATGTGTCTCTCGGCAGGGTTAGGTAACCGTCTCGCTCGCGCATGCTAATACAAGCCGGCCGCCGATGCGTGTGCATTATTAGAGTAATCTGGCCACTTGATGGTGTCCAGTGTTGAGTAGGACACGAATGTTAAATGAGTTTGTAAGAGTAGCGTCTTTTAGTACTAGACCAGTACAAACATTGCACTTCACCCTGCAGCATCACCCTAAGAACTTTTAAACATACTGCGGAAAAGTTAAAATCAATCTTTGTAATCGATGCGTTTTGGTTTAAATGTGGAGGAGGATATGGTTTACAAGGTGCTTCTTGGTATTGTGTGACCAATAAGATTGTTATTTAATTCAAAGAAAGGCGGTTTGCAATCGTCTAATTTTAATTGGTCTAATTTTTAAAATATTTTTACATAACAATTATGATCCTAACACAAACACATACTTTAAATTCGTTTCTTCACTCTTTGTATGTCCGGGTAATCGCCTGAGCGGCTAAACTCATTTGGATAGGACTTGCACTATAGAAAAGGTTGTGGAATAACATAATTATAGACTACTTTTTATCATATAATTTCAACGGGGTCGAGATTTGTGCGGGAAAAACTTTGCGATACACTCATTTTTACGCGGGCGAAGCCGCGGGTACAGCTAGTATGTTATAATTAGAATAATACTTTAGCTTACAAAAATATCATTACAATTAAAGTTAATACTGTCATCCAAAGACAATAAGATTAAAAAACAGATAAATGAGAATTTAAGGGTCCGTTCACACAGACCGGTTTGAAGAGGGGAGCAGATTTTTATCACGTTGGAAACAGAGTTTTGAGTAATTGTATTAAGGTTTATTTTTATACTAGCTGTACCCGCGGCTTCGCCCGCGTAAAAATGAGTGTATCGCAAAGTTTTTCCCGCACAAATCTCGACCCCGTTGAAATTATATGATAAAAAGTAGTCTATAATTATGTTATTCCACAACCTTTTCTATAGTGCAAGTCCTATCCAAATGAGTTTAGCCGCTCAGGCGATTACCCGGACATACAAAGAGTGAAGAAACGAATTTAAAGTATGTATTTGTGTTAGGATCATAATTGTTATGTAAAAATATTTTAAAAATTAGACCAATTAAAATTAGACGATTGCAAACCGCCTTTCTTTGAA